>JBAPLJ010002333.1:0-260139 GCA_037832345.1 Rhizophora mangle | reverse complement strand
CAATGACTTTGTTTAATGGAATTCAATGAATTTAGTGTACCAAAATTGTAATGACATGCTTGTTGCAATTAGTATAATATTTGATGAACACAAAAAAATTTCATTTTAGGATAATTTTATGTTAATGAAACCTTGCAATGAGATGACAAGCCTTATTAGTAATAACTTAATTAATGGTCTCATCCATTATGAACTAAACCCTTCAAATCCAATAAGAAGAGCTAATAAAGATCAATGACTCCTTTGTTTGACAAAATTGAATGGATTCAAAGTGTAAAACTTGTAAGGATATGTTTATTCTAATGAATTTATCACAAGATAAATTGACAGAGTCAACCTTTAGTATTGAACCATTCAATCATTTTTTATCAATTAGCCTTAAATCAAAAAGAGAAACCTTGTTATCACAAAATAAATTGACAAAGTCAACCTTTAGTAATTGAACCATTCAATTTTTATAAGAAACATATGACCCCTTCTTTTGATGGAAATCAATGGATTTAGAATACCAAAGGTGTAATGTCATGTTTGTCTTAATGAATGTATCTTTTGAGTAGACACACAAGTTAATTTAATGATCATTTTGTATGAAAGATGAAATCTTGTTAGTAAGAAATGAAGTGATGGGCTCATCCTTTAAGAGCATTAAGCAAATTAATTTCTACAGTAAAAGCTAACTAAGATTAATGACCCCATGTTTCATGGAATTCAATGGATTTAAAGTGTAAAACTTATAAAAATGTGTTTGTTGTAATGAATATAAAACTTGATGATCATTTTTTATGAATTAGTCTTCAAATCAAAAGGAGAAGCCTTGTTAGCACAAAATAAATTGATGGTGTCAGACTTCAAGAATTAAACCATTATATTCTTACAAGAAAATCTAAGACCCCTTTTTACTTCATGGAAATCAATGGATTTAGAGTACCAAAAGTGTAATGTCATGCTTGTCTTAATGAATGGATCTTTTATGTAGACATAAAAATTAATTTCATGATCATTTTGTGTGAATTAGTCCTCACAATAGAAGGAAAAACCTTGTTAGCAAGAAATGAAGTGATGGGCTTATCTTTCAAGAATTAAGCAAATCAATTCCTATAAAAGGCTAACCATGATTAGTGACTCCTTGTTTGATTGAATTCAAGTTATTTAAGGTACAAAAAGTGTAAGGACATACTTGTCACAACAAATATAATGTTTAGTGTAGATACAAATGTTAATTTCATAATCATCTTGTGTGAATGATCCCTCGCAATAAATGAGGCTACTTACTCATTACTCAAGGATCAAACCATTTAATCTCTATAAAAAATGCTAATCAAGATTAATGTATCATTGTTTGATTGAATTCAATGGGTTTAAAGTACCAAAGTTTTAAAAATGTGCTCACAATAAATATAATATTTGGTGTAGATACAAAAGTTAATTTCATCAATATTTTGTGTAATTAGATTCTTCCAAAAACAAAAGCAAGCCTTGTTACCTTGAAATAAAATGATGACCTTGCCCTTTAAAAATCACTTTAACCTAGTAAGAAAAGCTAATAAAGATCAAAGACTTGTTTAACTTATGAAATTCAATGGATTCATAGTGCTGATGTTGTAAGGACATTCTTCTTGCAATGAATATAATGTTTGGCAGATGGAAATGTTAATTTTATGGTCATTTTGTTTGAATTAAGTCTTTATAACGAGAGAAGAAGCCTTGTTAGCAAGAAATAAAATGATGATGGGAAGCCTTAGGAATTGAACCATTTAATCACTACAAAAAAATGCTAATCAAGATTAGCATCTCATTTGTTTGATGAAATTCAATGGAATAAAAGTACCAAACTATAAGGACATGCTTGTCATAAGGAATATAATGTTTGGTTTAGACACAAAGTTAATTGTATAATCAATTTGCGTGAAAGAGTTCTTGCATTGGAAGGAGAAGCCATATTAATAGGATTTGAAATGATAATTTTTTGGTATTATTTGTGTAAAGTTGTAAATTGTGGTTAAGGAATGTCACATTAGAAGTGAGAGGAAGAAGTGAGTAACATATAAGTGGGAAGGACCCATAAACCTAATGTCTTAAGGTTTTGCATTAAGATGTAATGTTAACCCTTGGGACCTAAATGTTCCTAAGTCGATGGCCAGATTAGAATTTTACTATTTTAGGAGTTTCAAATTACATAATAAGCATACCCTTTTATATAGAAGAGATACAGGTAAATTTTATATGGACACAAATAACACATTTACACCTCATATAATATTAATCAGGCTCTACTCCTATAAAAATCTCTCACTTGGAGACTAATTATTAAGCGAACAACTATTACAATATAATTAAATACCTCTTATAATCCATAACCTTAGTATGATACCTCCTCAACAATTAATGTTAAAGGCCAATTAAGGCTATGCACAACATCAATTTGTCTATGACCATTGACATAATTAACATGTTAGCAAGATTTTTTATACCAAAAATTTTTACAACAAAAGAGAAATTTTTAGGGTTGTCATTACCATCTTTTTTCCTAAAATCCTTTCACAACTACCACCATGTTCTTCTTTGACTTGATATACCCATTTATTGTTTAGTGCCTTTTTCTTTTTTTAATTAAGTTTGCTCCTATGTATGATTTTTCTATAATGAACTCATCTCTTCTTTCATGACTAACTTCCAATTGGAAAAATCCTTAATTTGTATTGCTTTATCAAAGCATTATGGTTCACCATGTTTTCTTGATTTTCTAACACTCTTCTACCCATATCATCTTCTAAAATTTTCTCCAAAATATTATGATCCCTTTTTGTAGTATGCTGCCTTATACTATTAGATTATACAACATGTCTATTTTATAGACAAAATGTTCATTATAAATATAACATCCCTACTTATAATAATTATTCTATTTCAATCATCCTATAGATATTATCAAAATTCATCAATTCCATACCTAATGAAAAAATATTTATGCAAGTTAGGATCTAATTTATCCTTCTTTTAAGAATTCACATGCATCTAAAAGACATAATCAAAAATTTTCAAATATGAAAGATTTATTTTGTCAACCCTGAGGAATTAAACTATTCAATCTCTAACAAAAAATCTAATGAAGGTCAACAACTCCTTTATTGGAAGGAATTCAATGGATTTTAAGCACCAATGGTGTAAAGATGTACTTGTTGCAATGTATACAATTTTGATGTAGTCACAAATGTTAATTTCTTGATCATTCTATGTGAATGACCTTGTGTAATGAAAGGAGAAGTCTTGTTAGCAAGTAATGAAATTATTGTGTGAACATTAAGGAATTGAACCATTCAATCCTAGTAAAAAGAGCTAATCATGATCAACAACTTATTTCTTTGATAGGATTAAATGTATTTAAAATACCATAAATATAAGGGCATGCCTATTGTAATGAATATAATGCTTGGCATAAACATAAAAGTTAATTTAATGATCATTTTTAATGAATTAGTCCTTGCAATGAAAGGACATGCCTTTTTAGCAAGAAATGAAGTAACAGTCTTATACTTTAGCAATTAAACCATTTAGTCCCTATAAAAAGCTAATCAAGATCAATGACTCTGTAGTTTGCTAAAATTCACTGGATTTAAAATATTACAGGTGTAAGGACATACTTGCCACAATGAATATAATGTTTGGTATAGAGACAAAAGTTAATTTCATGATTATTTGGCGTAAATGTGTCCTTGCAAAGAAAAAGTTTCCTTGTTTGCAAGAAATTAAGTGATTGTCTCATAATTTAGGAATTGAACCATTCAATCCCTATAAGAAAAGCTAATCAAGGTTAACAACTCTGTAGTTTGATGAAATTCAATGGATTTAAAATGTCAAAGGTGTAAAAGTTGGCATGAACATAAAAGTTAACTTAATGATCATTTTTAATGAATTAGTTGTTGTAATGAAAGGAGATGCTGTTTTAGCAAGAAATGAAGTAACAGTCTCCTACTTTAGCAATTAAACCATTTAGTCCCCATAGAAAAGCTAATCAAGATCAATGACTCCATAGTTTGCTAAATTCAATGGATTTAAAATATAAAAGGTGTAAGGACATACTTGCAACAATGAATATAATGTTTCGTATAGAGACAAAAGTTAATATCATGATCATTTGGTGTAAATGAGTCCTTGCAATGAAAAGGGTGCCTTGTTTGCAAGAAATTAAGTGATAGTCTCCTAATTTAGGAATTAAACCATTTAATCCCTATAAAAAAAGCTAATTAAGGTTAACAACTTTGTAGATTGATCAAATTCAATGGATTCAAAATGGCAAAGGTGTAAGGGCGTACTTGCCATAATGAATATAAAGTTTAGTATAGAGACAAATGTTAAATTCATGATCATTTTGTGTGAATGAGTCCATGCAATTGAAAGAGATGCCTTGTTTGCAAGAAATGAAGAGACAATCTCATATGTTAGGAATTGAACCATTCAATCCTTGCAAGAAAAATTAATTAAGATTAATAACTCTTTTGTATGATGAAGTTCAATGGATTCAGAATTTTAAAGGTCTAAAGGCATGCTTGTTGTAATGAATATAATGTTTAGTATAGAGAGAAAAGTTGATTTGATGATCATTTTGTGTAAATGAGTCCTTCTAACAAAAGGAGAGGCCTTGTTAGTAGAACTTGAAGTGATTGTGTCACCCTTTAGGAGTGAAACCATTCAAACTTAGTAAGAAAAGCTAATAAAAATCAATGACTCCTTTGTTTAATGTAATTTAATCAATTTAGAGTGCCAAAGTTATAGACATTCTTGTTGAAATGGTATGATGTTTGAAGTAGATGGAGGAGTTAATTTCATGATCATTTTGTGTGAATAAGTCCTTACAATTAAAGGAGAAACCTTGTTAGCAAGAAATGAAGTGATGAGGTCATGCTTTAGAAATTGAGCCATTCAATCTTAATAAATAAAGCTAATCAAGATTAACAACTCCTTTACTTGATGGAATTCAATGGATTCAATGAACTAAATGTGTAAGGACATGCTTGTCACAATGAACATATATTTTAGTGTTGTCACAATAGTTAATTTCATAATCATTTTGTGTGAACAAGTCCTTACAACCAAAGGAGAGTCCTTGTTAGCAACAAATGAGTTAATCCTTCATGAATTGAATGAATTAATCCCTAAAAGAAAAGTTAACCAAGATCAATGACTCTTCTTTGATATAATTCAAGTTATTCTAAATACCAAAGGTGTAAGAACTTGCTTGTTACAAGAAATATAATCTTTAGTGTACACATAAAGTTAATTTCACAATCTTCTTGTTTTAATGACAACATACAACATAGGAAGAACTTGTGTTAGCAAGAAATGAACTAACAGACACATCATTCAAGAATTAAACCATTTAAACTCAATAAAAAAGGCTAATCAAGGTCAATGACACCTTATTTGATGGAATTCAATGAATTTAGAGTACCAAAGTTATAATCACATGCCTTTCATAGTGAATATAAAGTTTATTGTCAATAAAGAAGTCAACTTCATGATCATTTTGTGTGAATAAGTCATTCCAACAAAAAAAGAATCCTTGTTAGCAAGAATTGAAGTGATGGTCTCACTCTTCAAGAATTGAACCACTCAAATCTAGCAAGAAATGCTTATCAAGATCAATAACTCCTTTGTTTGATGGAATTCAATGGTTTAATAGTGTCAAAGTTGTAGGGACATTCTTCTTGCAATAAATATAATATTTAGTGTAGACAAAAGATGTTAATTGCATGATCATTTTGTGTGAATGATTCCTTACAATGAAAGAAGAAGCCTTATTTATAATAGAAGAAAAAGCCTTATTTGATAGAAATAAAGTAACAATCTCATCCTACAAGAATAAAACCATTCAAACCAATTAAGAAGAGCTAATTAGAATCAACAAATAATTTGTTTGATGAAATTCAATGGATTTAGAGTGTCAAAGTTTTAAGGACATGTTTGTCTCAGTTATGCTATCTCTAGTGCAAACACATAATTAATTGCATAATCATTTTGTGTGAATAAGTCATTGTAGTGAGAGGCCTAGCCTTGTTAGCAACAAACAAAGTGATAGTATCAACCTTTATGAATTATTCCCTTCAATCCCTACAAGAAAAGCTAAATAAT
The DNA here is from genome assembly GCA_037832345.1 of Rhizophora mangle. Lineage (NCBI taxonomy): Eukaryota > Viridiplantae > Streptophyta > Magnoliopsida > Malpighiales > Rhizophoraceae > Rhizophora > Rhizophora mangle. The sequence continues at coordinate 254,010 of JBAPLJ010002333.1, read as the reverse complement.
ATCAATGAATCTTTTATTTTGATGGAATTAAATGGATTGAAGGTGTAAGAACATGTGTATCATAAAGAATATAATGTTTGATGTAGATACAAAAGTCAATTTCATGAACATTTGTATGAATGATTATGTGGAACGACAAGGGAAACCATATTAGTAATGAATGAGGTAACAACGTCATTTTTCAAGAATTGAGCTATTCAATGCCTATAAGAAAGTCCAATCAAGATCAGATACTCCTTTGTTTGAAATGTATTTAGAGTGCTAATGGTGTAAGGACATGTTTATTGCTAAAAAAAATTGTGTCAATCAGTCCTTGTAATGGAAGGAGAGTTTTTATTAGTAAGAAATGAAGTTATGGATTCATCCTTTGGGAATTGAATAATTCAAACCTATGTAAAAAAAAAAAAAAGCCAATCAAGATTAATAACTCCTTGTTTGATGGAAGTCATTTAATTTAGGGTGCTAAAGTTGTAAGCACATGCTTATCGCAATGAAGATATAATGATGAGTGAGAATTTATTATGTTTATTCCATTTTACATTTAGTTGTTTTTAATGAGTTGTATACATATTTGAAAAGATTAGAATATGTTTTGTGACATGTATGTTTTAAAAAAGTTTTGAGAATATGTGCTTTTAGTAGGAAAAATTTCAACATTTTATTGTTTTGATCTTTGTTGCTTGTTTCAAGATTTATACTGACTTAAAGATCCAGATTGAAAAATTGGACTTAAGTGAAATTTTAGTACACATCTCAAATTTCCTAACTTAAGTTAAGAGTCCAAATATGAGATTATTTAGGCCTTAAGACATTGCTTCCAAGATAGCACAGAAAACTAAAGTCTAGTCTTAATTGGAGTAGGATTCCTATTCAAGCAGCAGTGTACTTAACTGTGCATTTGAATGTCCAAATCAGGTAATTTAAAAATCTGAATTCAAGGAATCACTTATACCTACAATTGTTATGAAGAGACCCAATCCTAGATTGGTTGCTTAATGGTTCAAAAATAGTGAAGAAATTACTGTAGAATCTATCATAGACTGGATTGAGTCAATCATGATTTTTAGCTCATAACTTGGGCTTTGGACCTTTATTTTGGGTAAGACTTGATGTGTTGCAAAGCTGGGGAGGAAGACTACAACATTTATGAATAAGTCATACCCTGATTGTTGCTATATCTAGTCCAAAATTAGCTTTGAATGCCAATAGAGGAATTCTGGAAGATTAAGAAAACTTGAACACTTTAACATTTATTGGCGGCTACTATGTACAATTTTTTAAGGATATAAATAGCCATCTTTAGGACTAATAAGAGAGAGATGGAGAGAATCAAACAATCACTCTAGAAGGAATTTATTTTTCTTAGCATGTGTAATTAAGATCTTCAATAGTTATAGAAGATTTCAAAATTTTTGATACTTTAATGGTGTATAATCCTAGTAAGTTCTCATTTTTTATAGTATTGTTTGACTTGCTCTAATTTTTTAAAAAATTAAATGCTTGGCGATTCCCCATTTAAATGTAATCTTTTGTTAGATCCTATGCATTTTATTTTTACTTCTTGTATAAAATACCTTTTTTTTTGAAAGTATTTATTTTACTTATAGATCTTGTACAAAGACTAATTTCTATTTTTCCTTAGGTTTTACACATATAACTACATCCTATTTTATTAGATGTTATATGACTACCAATTTCTCTATTTTGTTAGATTTTGATCAAATTATGATTTGACCATTTATTTAGTGATATAGAAATATCCAAGCAAAATAATATAATAATAATAAACAAATTTTAAGCATTTAAAAGTAGTAAAAATATATAGCATTAAACGCAATAAGTACAAACATTGTAGAATGGTCAACCATGGGAGACAAGATGGGGACAAATTAACACATATGATTTCACCTTTTTGAATTTTTACTTATGTGTCCTTATAGCCTAGCTAACATCATGCCATGTAGGCTAATAATATTTCTACAAAATGGTTAAGGTAAATTGTTCTAAATTCCTTTAATGGAATGAATGTTAAGTTATTTAAATTGCCTGTTTTTTTTAATAAATAGCCAATTATTTATAAGTGTTTTTGTTCCATTCAATTTGCATTTATTTTTAGATTATGCCTTACAATTCAATTGGAAATTTATTTAGAAATTGTATTTTAATTTTACATTCAAGTAAATGTTAATAAAATTTTTTATTTCAAGGTAACTCACATTTTTGGTCACTAAATTTATGACTTGTTTTAAATGTCTAAAAATGTAAGTTACCCCTTTTTATATAAATATTAAATATGTAACATAAAGAATTGACTATAAATAAAGTAATATAATTAATGAAAGGATTTCTATACAATTAGTACAAAATTTTAAAATAATTATATTGTAAGAAATAAGAAAAGAACGTAATTGGTGATGACTATAAAGAATTTGTTAGAGTAATAATTGAAAGGAAGACCCTAATAACTTCAATTTGTGTCACTAACATATAACTATTGTCACGACTTGAATTTGGGGCCAAGTCTGGCATGCCATTTTAAGGAAGGGATTTACCAAGGACAATCAAAACCTATAGAAAAGCTCAACATTTACTCTATATTATGCCCCAAAGGCAATACAGGCAAAAGAATATCTCAACACATACAAATAGGACTTACCACAAAGCACATAATAATGGTCCCCAGATTTTATAACAGAAGTAATAAATAATTTATACAACCTAAATTACAAATGATTAACCCTTGCAATCCATCTAAGAATCTCATGTGGTCACATCGATTGAAAAATATTTGAAAATGTCAAAATAATAATAATAATAATAATAATACTAGTTGAATAAGTAAGACGATTTAATGAATAGTAATGATATGTAAAATATGAGAAAAGAACTTAATCCAATAAATAACAAGATAACAAATGAGATGTTTAATTATATAAACATATAATAATGAAAAATAAATATAATTATTAGTAATACAATTGAGTACTAACCCCATATGTACATACACATGTAATATGCAAAACTTCAAACATGAAAAGAGAGAGAGGTTACGAGGATAAATACTTCTATTCAATCATATCTATATGTAATATATATAGATATGTTACATCATGACCAGCTAGCTATTCACACTTGAATCACCCCTATAACACCTAGGTACACAATAATTAGAGCTTATAATGAATATAAAGGCAATGTGCACATAGGTTACCATGCAATCCAATAGCTCCAAATATGTCTATAAAAAGTAATATATAATAAAATACAACATATATGAACAAATAAGTTTTTGTTATTTTATTTCTTAAAGTTCATTTCAATTATAGAAGATTTCCTTTTAATCAACATTTACCATCCCTATATTTGAAAACTAAGCCACCAAGGAGTTTTAATCTTGTAATGTTATCACTAATCATAAACTAATAAATATCCCATAGTTGACTCAAAAAGACCTAATAGTCAAACTCATCTCAAAGTTAACTAGTTAATACATTGGGTTTTCCAATGCTATCAATGGTCCTATAAATTAACCAATTAACTCATGATAAAATGAAAATCAATTGTATATACCTATTGGTCAATTCTAACAAGCCACTCTCTTATACTTAGGGGTTTCTATTTATTTTAGAAACAATTACAAAGCCAATTACTCCTTAGTTAATCCAATTTCCAAAAGTGATTTTCTCTTTATTAAATAGTAATCCCACAATAGCATAAATATATGCACATTATATATAATATGATCACTCATTGATTACAAAGACCAAATCATGAATTTGAATTTCATCAATGAATACGTAGCCTTAAATGAACATGAATCAATGTATAATACAAGATTAACATTAGTAATAAAAAATAGGAATTAAATAGACTGTAATGAAATTGTAAATTATTTCTCAAATTCTAACACAATAAATGGACAGCATCTCCAAACATGCCAAGGCCAGATTTGTTCATTGCTAGGGTCAAATGAGCAAAAAGGAGTCCGAAAAACACACTTTTCGACATAAACATGAAACTACCACCACTATTGGCTAGTCATTAACTACCACCAAAATAATGAACGAAAAACACTATTGATCTAAAAAAGCCCCAATCCTTCCATGTTCATTGGTTATAAGTTTCTTAATTACTACCCCACAAAGATAATCTATTTGACATTCATTTCATTTACTAGTTATGTCTAAATGTAACTACAATTTCTTTGTAAAAAGCAATCAAAGATGATGAGATGACCAATGCCAGGAAGCCTTCAACAAGACCAAGAGTTACCTTTCTAACCCTTTGGTTTTAGTATCATTAGCATGCATAAATCACTTATATTGTATCTCACCATATGAGAGCAATGCTTAGGTTGTGACTTGGGGAAACATGATGAAACAAGTAAAAAGAATAGTCAATCTACTACCTCAGCAAGAGTTTTACTGATCATATGGCTCAATATTCTTATCTAGAGAAGATCTACTATTCTTTGGCATGAATAGCTTATTGACTCCAATAATAATACATGTTGTATCATACAACTTAGCTCATTGCCAAGGATGACCCCCTCAAATATATCTTTGAAAAGCTAACATAGTTGAGATGAGTTGCTTACTAGCAAGTTCTCTTGTTAGACTATGGTAGTTAATATATCAATTGCAAAGCTATCAAAGGTAACATGATAGCATACTTTTTGGTAGATCAAGCTAATGTTGAATATGAGCCCATACAATTTGATTTTCTAGATGAAGACATCCTAACCATAGATTAGACTCAAAAAGATGGCAAGGGGCCCATAAATGAATGGCAAATGTGGTTTGATGGAGTATCTAATATTTTGGGGCAATGAATAAAGGCAATACTCATCTCTCACAAAGGTAAACAATATTAAATCTTAGCAAAACTACAATTTGAGTGCATCAACAACATGGTGGAACATGAAGTGTGCACAATGGGTCCACTACATGCTCTTGAAATGAAAGCCAAAATCCTTTATGTAAATGGTGACATGACATTAATCATCTATCAATTACTCGGCAAATGTGAAACTTGAGACCATAAACTCCTTCCCTATCATTAATAGATCAAGATGTTGGTAGCACAATTCAATTAAATAACTTTTAGTCACACACCTTAGGAAAATAATTAAATTTTTGATGGTTTCGCAACATTCACCACACATCAGCTCATTGCATGCACATAATAAAAGAGGCATATAGCAAGCTATGGTCCCATGACATAAAGCACTACGTCATTACCTGAGACTTCCCAAAGGTGCAAATGAAAATGAAAAATGAACTCCATAGAGGTTGGCAATGAATTTCTTCCTTAGTGGAGACATCCTCTATAAACATAACTAAGACTTAGTCTTATTGCAATGCATGGATGCAATTAAGCAAAAGTTACTATGAAAGAAATGCATGAGGGCCTATATAGGCCATATGCTAGTGGCCTTTCCATGATTAGAAAGATCATAATGATAGGACCCTACTGGTTGACTATGGAATTAGATTATTTTTAACACATCCTAAAATGGTATGAATGTTAGATACATGAAGATAAAATACATGTAGCACTTGCACTATTGCATACTATTACATCCTTATGGCCTTCCTTAATGTGGAAAATATATGTAATCGACCCTATCACCTTAAAAGCATCCAATGAACATAAACTCATCCTAGTACCAATCAACTGCTTTACAAAATGTGTTGAAGCAACTTCTTGTGCAAATGTCAGCTTTTTTATCTCAAATTATTCCAACTTGCTCTTATTTGACAATATTTCTTTTAAGAATTTCACATAACAAGGCATTTGAGCTAGAGCATTTGTAAAGGGAATGTTAATATGCTATTTCATAAAAACATCAAGAAATTTAAAGAATTTTTTATTTATTTGAAGATGTTTTAGTCTTTAAGGAAAAGAGATGCAAGGGACATAAATTTTGACATTATGGTCATGAAAAGCCTTCTTTGGTTGTTCCTTAATGCCATCCTTAACCTTTTCTTGCTTTCTTTCTCTATATGAATGCTCTTATGCTTAGGATGTTTTCTCTCTTAGATCATATCTCTACTCTTTTCCAACTACTTCAAGCTTTTTTCCATTCTTCAAGGTTATTTCTTTCACATGTTCCCTTGGATTTGTCTCTATGTTGCTAGGTAAAAAACTATGGATCCTTTCAAAGAGCATATTAGCTAATTGCCCCATTTGTGAGTCCAAATTTTTGATAGAGCATCTTGGTTTTAGAGCTTGATTTCAACAATGAATATGAATCTTGTCATTAGCTCCTTTTAATTACTCCTTTTAATTAGACTTCTTCTATTAAGGTGGGAATCTTAGAGGTGGTGCTTTCATTAAGTTATTGTTACTCCATGAAAAGTTTAGATGATTCCACCCACCAAGATAGTAAGTGTTGAAATAGGAATTTCTTATTTGCTACCTTTTAAAATTACCAATAAAATAAGCATGCTCATATGTATGTGAGAAAACATTTCCTACCTAACACTTGGTATTAACATGTCCTCATCCACATAAATCACAATTTACACTTTAAGCATGCATAGCTGATGCACTTATGTTATCAATCTTCTTGTTTAGTCCTTTAATTTGAACATGCAGTATAGTGAGCATGTCTATTTCATTGACAATTGAGTCTCTTATTGTCATTGATCTATTTTTCTACCATTGATAACTATTAGAGGTTATCTCCTTAACAAATCACATGCTTGATTGCCTTAAAATCTGCTACAAGTGTATGGGATGTTCAAATAGTAAAGTGGATATGAGTCTAGGTTTCAATCCCATGAGGGGGAAACTTAAGTACCAAATTATGCAATTTCCTATATTATCTAGATAAACTAAATGAAGATGGGTTATCTAACTACAAAATCAAAATCCAATTCTAAATGTAAAATAAAATTCAATAAATAAGGTTTCTAGGACTAAGATTTCATCAACTAAATACCATTAACAAACTTAACACTTGGTCACTAGAATTAAAACTTGTTAACAACAATGACTAAATTCCTTGAGGTATATGATGATCTCTTTCAAGACTTAACTATATACTCATATTGATCCTATATCTACTTTCATGATTACAGAAACTAGCATGAGTTCATTAAGATTTGTGGAATTCTTAACAATGATCATAAAGATGTGAATTGATTTCTAAATTACACAACTTAGGTTTATCACTTTTACAAACTAGTATTAAACTTCTACTTTTGCTTTATCATTAAACCTGCAAATAATGGCTAGTTATTGGCATGAATGAAAATCAAAAGCATCATTAAGGTTAAAAGTATCACAAATCTCCAAAATTTTAGCAATATGTCGAAATCATCTAAATAATGGTTGATACAATCTCCAAGTTACTTGCTTGTATAGTCAGCTGCCAAATTGTCCAGGTGACTAAAGGTTTCATATAGTTTAGCAAAGATCACTTAACCTTATCTCTTTTGTTTTTGTTTAACTCATGAACTATTTTTTCAATTTCAAGATTGAATTGCACAAGTTCTTCACCACTTGATCATGTCATGCACTAGCAAGAACCTTGAAAAATAATAAGAATAATACTAATAAATAAATAGAATTAAAATTGAGATAAAAAAATTTTCGATAATGATAGGGTTTCTAATTGTCAACAACAACTCAAAAGACTTGATGATTGCAAATAATTACTACCAAGTGCATTAGTCTCTTAAGTGATCTAAATAATGAATATAATATAATCCCAAGAGAATTGAAAGAAAGTAAGTACCAAAACACTAATCAATCCTAACTTTATTTAAAAGATTGACTTCAAATATTAGAAGACTAAAGCAGAATTAATAAAATTATAAAGAAAACAATTAAATGCTAAACAATAAGATTAAACCAAATGAGAATATACTAGGATTTTTGGGCTTACCACACTAAGGTTGCATAGAATTATTGCAAAATTACTATTAAGAAAAGGGCTTATTCATAGGTCACTATAATTTCCTATCTTATTCAATATGCTTTCTCGAGTCCTATTGAATCTACCTTTACTTATTAGCCTATTATACCTCTATGTAGATTGAAATAGATAAAAGAGTAAAATCTAGTTTAATTGATTTTTTTGTAATCCACCCATCATTATTGCATGAATCAATTTTTGTGTATCTCTCTATTTCATTCAATTCATGGTATGTATTACTTAATCTAATGTAGGGAACCTCCTCTTGGTCTTAACCATAGATATCAAATCAATTTAAAAGGTTATTAGGCTTTCAAAAGCATTACACTAATAACACAAACTTACCATGAAAGAAAATTCTTGATTAGCATAAAAGCAAAGAAAACTACATAAATATGGTTAAGAGACATCAAAGTCCTAGCTAAGAAAATTAATTCATCCTAAAAATGTTAAAAACCAAATTAAACATTGAAAAACATGAAGAGTTTTAGGAGATTAAAATGATGAAATAGCTTTAAGGCCACTCCCTTGAAAATGTTATGACTTCTCTTCTCTTGATCTATTCACATTGCTTTTCCTTGGGTTTATAGTTCTCTCTTCTTTGCCATATGGTTGTGCATGTTTTTGCTCCTTTTCATGCCTCCTTTATAATATGGTAGTCCTTCTTGTCAATTAAAGTTTCCTATCTCTAGTCAACTTCTAAACACTTTCTAGCTGATATTTTATGGCTCAAATACCTTTATATTTAGAAATCAAATTAAACTTTGATCATTGGAAAGTTGTAGTCCTATCTCTTAACTTTCTTTGGACACATGAGTCACTCAATTTAGATGATTGTAGCAAACATTACACCTAAAATACACACTATGCATAATTAGTAACATGACTTAATCCTAATGATCTTTGGTTTCCTAATTGGATAGGATTTCTCTTCTAATAAATCTCCAAATTTTACCAAACTCTTCTTTAGAATTCTTTTATTTCCTTTTTGTTCCACCATTAATATTCTTTATGTTTGTGGCCTAAATTAAGTCAAGTATTCACTTTATTCCTTTCCTAGTAACGAAAGCAAAATAATGTTAAATTTGAATAAATTGAACTTAAGTAAGAATAAAAATACTAATTTAAGATCAAAATTATATGAAATTATATATCAAATTAGATCTTCTCATTTGACATAATGAGGGGGAATCCTATTTGTAGTCAAATAAGGCAATATAATAAGAATTCAAACTTAGATCAAGCTCTTCCAAACTTCTCTATGGAAACACATTTTGGAAATAAAATGGAGAATGGTTTGGCAAAATACATAACAAGATTAGTGGAAAATAATACTTACTTTTCCTTTCAATAAAAAAATAAAATGCCGAGTAAGAAACACCAAAAAAAATTCCCACACAAATAAGTAATGTAACCCCCAAGCATAAAGAGTGCAATTTTTCATTAGGCATTGAAGTGTTGGCATTGAGCAGCAAGACCAACAAATAGAGAATTTAATGTTAAAGCCGAAAATTGACCCAATTGTGAATGGACCTACTCTAGTTGTCTTAGATCTTATAGTGCTTTTTGCTAAGGATTTCCATAAGACAAATTAGAATATTACTTTGAATCAAAAGCCATTGTAGCCTAAACCACCTGACCCAACTTTGACATCCCTAATTGTGTCTCCTAGTAAGGATTGACGAAGAAAGAAAACCAACAAAGTTAACTAAGCTCCCAACTTTGACATCCTTACACATCCTCCACTCCTAAAAGTCAATTACTATTAGGATGTAGAAGGTTGATAATGGATTAGGCTCAGACATTATAGAGACAATTAGAACTTGCCTTTAAAGTCTAAAGTTGCAGCGCTGTCCTTTGTTCCTTATTTTTAATGAATATACTAGCCTAGAATTTATGTGGTGAAAGGAAAAGGAGAATTACACCAAACACTAAATGATTTTATTTTGATGCATAAATCATGTGTGGTAGCTATCTAAGAATCTCTAAGAGAGAGAAAAGTGATTGAAGACATGATTTTTAAGGGAGTTTGTCAAGTTGATCCATTTGGTTTTTCAACTTGAGTTTGAGTAATTTGGGACACAGAGAAAGTACTCCTTAAGATTTTATAGTATTCACTACAAGCTATTTATTATTGAATTTGATAATCATTAGCCTACATGGGTACACTCATGTGTATATGCTCACCCAAAAAAGCTAATTCAAGATAATTTATGGGGTTTTAAAATAGTAGTCCAAACTAGTCCTCCTCCTTAGGGCTTTTATAAATGATTTTAATTATATATTGCATGAATGCCTCATCAGTTGCATCATGCAAACATGGTCTACTAACATATGATGAAGAATGAGATGTGTATAGGAAGTGGTCAAATTGATTATGTCATGTCTAACCAAATTTTTGGGAAGTTAGTTGTGTGTTAGTGGTTTTTGTTTATAACTTGCAAATAGGAAGATCATGCCTTGTAATTAATAGTCATCCTAGTTTTTTTATAACTTCCTTTTGTATTTAAGAAAGATGCATTAAATGAAGAAGTAATACAACATTTTTAGCTTTATATTCTCACTATTCCTTCTTATGAGTTTTTTTTTTCTTCATCTGTAGAAAACTTGACAATATTGATATCATACCCAAACTTTTTGAAGGATCTATGAGTTGAGTGAACCAAAAATCCAAACGAAAACTCTCTATGGAAACATAGCAACACACAATACCCTTAATCAAATGGAGTCAAATTAGATATTTTTAGTTGAACGACTGGTCTTTGATTGTGACAACTATCAAGCCTAGGCTGTCAAAATGGCTATTTATTTGAATGCTTTGGATATGTAGGAAGCAGTGAAGGATGACTATGAAGTTCCTACACTACATATTAATCCAAGAGTTGGTCAACTTAAGAATAATAAGGAGGAAAAGACCAAACATTCAAATGCAAGAGCTTGCTTGTACTCTATAGTTTCAAGCATAATATTCATTAGAATCACAAACCTTTGATTAGCAAAGGAGATATGGTAGTATCTCAAGAAGGAATACCAAGGCAATGAGAGGATAAAGAACATAGATGCTGAATTTGCTAGAGAATTTGAAATGCTAAGAATGAAAGAGTCCAAATCCATCAAAGATATTTGTATTTTTGGTTCACTCAACTCATAGATCCCTTAAGAAGCTTGGCTCTAATACCAACATTGTGACAAGCTACTTAGCATTGTGAACAAGGTCATATTGCTTAGCTATGATCTTTTTTATGAGAGAATGGTGAGAAGAAACATTTTGGTTACATTACCTAAGAAGTATAAAGCTAAAATCTCTTCTTTAAAAGAATCAAAGGAAATGTCAAGCATTTCATAAGTAGTGTTGGTGAATGCACTATAGGCATAGGAGCAAAGAAGGAGGATGAGACAAGAGAATTCTATGGAGGGAACTTTTCAAGTAAAGACACAAAATTCAAGAGGAGGCAAAGAAAGTAGAAACAATAGGAAGTAGAACAACAACAAGCCTTGCTATAATGCAAGCAATAAAAAAGGTAAGGATGGAACTTATCCACATTTATCCACACTATAAGAAGGCCAATCATTCATAGAAGAAGTGCTGGTGGAGGCCAAATATTCAATGTAGAAAATGTGGTTAGATTGGGCACATGGAGAAGATTTCCAAGTCACTGAAGCATGAAAAGGAAGCAATTGTCATTGTTGAACAAAATTAGGAGGAGCAGTTGTTTGTTGCAACATGCTTTGCAACAAACACCAGTTCTAATGACTCTTGGCTTATTGATAGCGGTTGTCCAAACCACATGAAAAATGATCAAGAGCTTTTTAAAGAACTAGATAAAATTGACATTTCCAAAGTTAGGATTAGAATTGGTGAATACATCGCAATCAAAGGCAAAAGAACAATGGCTATAGAGTGCCTAACAAGTTTGAAATATATTATTGATGTTTTATATGTTTGTAACATTAATCAAAACTTGCTTAGTGTTGGACAACTACTTGAAAAAGGTTTTAAAATATTATTTGAAGACAAATGGTGCATGATTAAAAATGCAAAAGGCAACAATACATTCAAATGAAAATGAGAGAAAAAAGTTATGCTATATATCTAATGAAGGAGTAGCACATAGCCTTTCCATGTAACCTAAGTAATGTAGACTTATGGCACAAGAGGCTTGGACATTTCCACCACGCTAGACTTCCTTATATGCAAAAACATGATCTGGTGAAAGGGGTACCACTATTGGAAGAAAGGGTGGTAGATTATGTGGCTTGCCAATATGGAAAATAAGTCAAAAGTCCCTTCCCTCAAACTACATGGAGAGCAAGACAAAAACATCAACTAGTTCACATAGATGTCAAATGACCTTAAAAAACATCATCTTTGAATGGTAGTAAATATTATATTACATTTATTGATGATTATAATGGATTATGTTAGATTAATTTTATCAAATTTAAATCTGAGGTGATCATTATTTTGCAAATTTAAAGTATGGGTGGAGAATCAAAATGATTGCAAAATATAGGTAATAAGATTAGATAATAGGAAGGAATATACTTTTGACAAGTTTAACAAATTTTGTGAAGAAGCTAGTATTGAGCACCAACCTACAACACCCTATACTTTACAGTAGAATGGAGTAAGAGAAAGAAAAACAAAACTATGATGAAGATGACAAGGTGTATGCTGTATGAAAAAGGAGCTACCAAAAAAATAATGGACAAAGTTGCAAACACAACAACATTTCTAGTAAATAGACTATCAACTAGAGTTCTATCGAAGAAAACCCCATTTGAAACATGTTTTGGTCAAAAAAGAAAAAAGACTTGTAGCATCTAGGAACGTTTGGTTGCCTACATTTTTCTTATGTGCCATAAGTTAAAAGAGAAACTAGATAAGAAGGCATAACCAAGAGTCATTATTAGATATAGTAGCTCATCCAAGGCTTACAGAATTTTCCAACCGTAAAATGGAAAAGCTCTTATTAGCAAAGGTGTCAAGATAGTTGTTTAAAAAAGAGTGGCACTCAAAGTATTAGCAAAATCCTAAGGATGACATAGATGAAATACCAATTAAAGGTATAATGCCATTGTTTGATATTTACTAATTAAGGGTACAAGGCCATTGTTTGATATTTATGAAAGGTGTAACATTGTTATTTTGAGCATGTAGAGTTTAGAGAGGTAGAGAAGGATGACAAATGGATTAAAGCAATGAAAGAGGAGCTCAAATTGATTAAAAAAAATGACATTTAGGAGCTGGTGAATAGATCTTAACACAAAAAGCCCATATGTGTCTAATGGTCTTATGAAACCAAACTTAATGCAAATGTAAACAAATATAAGCCAAATTAATTGTGAAGCTATGCTTAAGTGTTTGGAATAGATTTCTCTAAGGGATGCTAGGTTTACCAACAATATGTAAAAATTGTGTTTTTAAATGGTTATTTATAGGAGATCTTTGTAGAGTAGCCAAAATATTTCCAAGTCAAGGCACAATTGGAGAAGTTCTACTTGTTAAAGAAGGCCTTGTATGCCCTTAAACAAGCTCCTAGGGTCTGGTATGGCAAAATTGATGAACACCCACTAGGACTTGGCTTTGTCAAAAGCCTATGTGAAGCTATGTTAAATATAAAAGAAACTGATGCTAATTTGATTATAGTCTCTATTTATGTTGATGACATGCTTAAGCCAAGAAATGATCAGGAGCTAACAAAGGAGTTTTAGGCTTTAATGGTCTAAGTATTTGAGATGATAGACCTTTGCTTATTTTCCTACTTTTTGGGAAAGGAGGTGAAACAAAATTAAAATTTAGACTTCATATGCCAAAAGAAATATGCAGGGAAAATACTTAAGAAATTTCATATGGAGGACTATAAATGCATAAACACTCCAATGAATTTGAAGGAGAAATTTAGCAAGGATGATGGATCAAACAAAGTTGATAAAGTCTTTACAGAAGTTTAATTGGTTGTTTGATGAATTTTATTGACACCAAACTAGATATTACGTTTGTAGTGAGCTTGCTCTCATGATTCATGCATTGTGCTAGTGAGGTGGACTTTCAAGCTACTAAAAGGATTGTTAGATATATGAAGGGCACCAAAAATCATTATATCAAATATTTCTATTGTCAAGATTTTAAAGTTTATGGTTATTTTAATAGTGATTAAGTGGGTTCAATTGATGACATGAGATGCACAAAGATCTTTGCTTTAAGTCTAGATCACGATGTTATCATAATGCTTAAAGAAGCAAGAAGTGATGGCTTAGAGCATTGTTGAGGCTGAGCATGTTATATCCACTATTGTTATAAATCAAGTACTTTAGCTTAGGAAGATACATGTAGACTTACACATGGAAGAGAAAGAGACAACATAAATCAAAGTAAATAACCAAGTTGCAATTTCAATCTCAAATAATCTTATTTTCCATGATAGGGCTAAACATTTTATGATCAAGTCTCAAGAGAAGCATCAAATGAAGGTGAAGTCAATTTGCTTTATTACAAAATTAAGGATTAAATTGCATAAGTGCTAACCAAAGCCCTATCCAAAGCTAGATTGAAAGCTTTAAGAAATAAATTAGGCCTTTAATGTGTGATAAAGAATGAGATGTGTATAGGAAGCGGTCAAACAAGTTATGTCGTGTTTGACCAAAATTTTAGGAAGATAATCGTGTGTTAGTGGTTTTTGTTTATGGTTTCCAAATAAGAAGATCATGCTTTGTAAGTGGCAATCATTATAGTTTTCTATTAAAATCCTTTTGTATTTAAGAAAAATGCATTGGATGAAGAAGCAATACATCATATTTAGTTTCATATTCTCCTTGTTCCTTCTTACAAGTTTTCTTTTTCCTTTGTCTCCATAAATACCTACATGATATATTTGATCTTTGAGAAAAGTGTGGTGATTCATTAAAAATAGCTCATTACTATCAAATTTTTTGAAAATATTTTGTTGCTTGTCATTTAATTTGTTTGGAATTTTTTGGGCCAAATTTCACTTGGTAGAATAGTAGTAATGGAGCTTATATTATATGAGAAAGACTTGAAAGAGTTCTTGTGTCTTGGTAATTAAAATTTCCATTAACAAAGCTATGCTACCTTCCTTAAGTTATTTTTAATGACTGAATTATTCTATTGAAATATTTGGATGGCTTTAGTAGGATAAGCAACAACAACCCTTTCTTTTTGAAGCGATGTGGTTGACATAAAGAATTTAAGAGTCTTATTTAGGATCACTAAAACAACTTCACCTTGATACAATATTCTATTATAATGCTTTGAGTGGTTGCAATTAAGTGGAATAAGAATATCTTCAACAATCTATTCTAGAAGAAATAGAACAACTTAAATAAACTAAATGCCATTTAGTGTTGCAATTTTTCAAAATGAAATCAAAAACATATGAAAGATTGTGTCTCTTATGAATTGAACCTAGGAGGCATATGCAATGCAAATAACATAACCATTAGTCTAACTACTCTAAAAACTTATTTATTATGTCCACTAACAAATAAACATGACTACAATAAATAGCTAAAACTAATGCTCGATGGGTTTTGAATCCAAGACTTATGGGTCATAACAAAAGATTGTTAAATGTGACCACAATAAATAACTAAAAATAATGTCTAATGCATTTAGAACCCAAGACCTATGGGTTGCAACAAAAGAGTTTAACCACTAGACTAAAGACCAATTACTAATAGTTGTCGCCTACTTATTTTATACATCATTTCAAAATAAATGACAAGACATAAAGGAAAAATTGTGCCCCTAGCATTTGAACATGTGACCATTTATTAAATAGTCAACTTTTTAATTGCCAAAATAAGGGTACCTAGTGTTTAAAAGCCACCATCACTTTTATATATATTGAGGGTCTAGCATTTGCTCAACAAGTAAAAATTTTACTTTTCATCTCTTGGTATCTCTATTATTGTATCAAGGATCATTTTGCCTATAATATTGCTAAAGAAATATTATAGACATTTTAGAGAGCACTTCTAAAAATTCACCAACTTCTCAAGGGCTTAATTTCAATAGTGCAACCTACAATCAAGTGTGCTTCATTTCATCTTATGATGAAATTTACATAAACCTTTGTTGCAAATTAGTGAGAACAAATTGTTCCCTTAAGGAAGTAACGTTTGATACACAACTTGAAGTAATCATCTTTCAATTTTCAATATAGCCCAATTTTTTGTTACTAATAATCTTAAAGTAAAATGTTTTTGACCATGCGTAGCATGTCAAAAGAGCTAGCTTGTAACATTGTGAAATAAAAGAGGTTTAGTAGAGGAAACTTCACATGTTAGCATAAGGGATTTCACTTTTTATTAGTGTCACTATAAGTGGCTTACCTTTTAAACACTATAAGAACCAAAAAGCTTAAAAATGAGACTATTATTGATACTATGTAGAGACAAAAATAGGAGACAAATGATGAGATATATAAGGGACACATCCCAAATGCCATGGGTGATTTGATCATTAATATCTATAACAATTTTAAAAATACAAAAAAAAAACTATAGGATAAATTAGAGATGAAATAAATGCAATGTTCAACAATTAAGAAATTACTTGTCTTTAAATTCAACGATTATACGATGACTGATAGTAGATAAGTAATGGAACAATTTGCTACATTTGAGAGAACACTTAACACTTTTCACAACACATGGTGTTTATGGATGAAACCATTGTTATGAGTTTAATAAGAGACAAATTGCCACCTTCATGGAATGATTTCATAAGAAGCCTAAAGCATAAAGTAAAGGATATTTCTCTTGAAAAACTTGCTAACTATGCTAGTGTAGTGAAGAGTTTTGCATATAGGAAGAAAACAAAGAGCAAGGCTTTTATATTACAAAAGTGCATATTGTTAAGGAAGGACAATCAAGCAAATCCTCCAAATAGAGGAAGAGTCAATCCAAGTGATGTAGGAGCATCTCTTAAGAATAACCAAGAATTGATCCAAGACCTAGACGAAGCACAAAAAATACTCATTATGTTATAAGAAGAACAAATTGCATGTTAAACTTGTTCTAACTACTAGACCTTCAGCCCAAGCCTAACAATAGTCATAAGTAGCCATTTAAAAGATCTAGATGTCTTGATTTAGATGAATTTAGAACATCAAAAGTCAAGTTTCTTCATTAGACTCTAGGATAATCAAAGGTCAAGATATTGAAGCATTTTCCTATGCTTCAAAGGATGTTCTAAAACCTTTTATTTATAATTTTCTCTGGTGTTTAAAAAGACAAACTTTTGGTGAACAATTAAACTTTGACCCTAAGGAATTGAAAGAGTTTTCTTCTATGTTCTATATCTTTATGGTGGATTCCAATGAGTGGTGATTAACCCCAACATTTCTATACCTCTTGAGTGGATCCCTTAAGAGTGGTGAGTGCTATCAGCTATATATCTCTAAGGTGGTGGAGTTTCTCCTATATCCTTAGAGAGAAGGTTACTATTGAAGCCTTTTCCCATATCAAGTTTGGTATCAAAACATAACCTATAGGACCCAAGTTTTCATGGCTTGTCAAGGATAGCATATTGCAACTCCAGAAAGTGATAGTAGTGATTTTAAGATTGAAGAATTGAGGAGATAACTTCATGAACTCTAATGGTGCTTGAATCAATATGAATGGACATGTGATTATGATGATTATTCTTGTGATGTTCTACATGAAAGCCTATTTTTTGATCATTATCAAGAATCAAGTAATGGCTCCTCTTCTTGTCACTTGCCTATGAGAAGGAATCATACTAACTTTAGACAATTTGACATGAAGATTAAAATTCTTGAGTTTAAGGGAAAAATGCAACTTGATGAGTTCCTAGATTGGATGCATACTGTTGAATGTATTTTTGAATATAAAGATTTTCTTGAGGATAGGAAGGTCAAGTTGATGGCTTTAAATCTCATGAAGTATGCTTCTCTATGGTGGGAGAACTTAAAGAAAAAAAAGATATTGAGAAGGGAGAAGAGAAACTAAAACATAGGAGAAAATGTAGGAGTTGAAAAGGAGATTTCTACTTGAGGTTTATTGAATAGAGATATACATGAAAATACACTCTCTTGAGCAATATCTAGAAATGAGTGTGGAGGAATATACTATGGAGTTTAAATAACTCATGATGAAGGGTGATGTGGTTGAACCAGAAGAGTAAACTATTGCCCGATACTTGAGAGGCCTAAAAAGGGAGATTGGTAATGTTGTTCAATTGTAACCATATTAGTCTTTTAATGATGTAAGAAAGCTTGCTTTAACTATTGAAAAGCAAAGCAAGGAGGTTCAAATGGTTGCTCCAAAATTAGCCACTATAACGTCTCCTTCAAACTAAGGAAGTGGTTTGAGTTCAAGGCCACACACTTTGACGAAGTCTTCTGGTCACAAAAGTGCTTCCAAAGGTGTCAAACAAGCTGGTTCTTCTAATAATAGCTTAAAAAAATGCTTTAAATGCCAAGGCTATAGGCATATTGCTTCTAAATGCCCAAATCATAGAGAGATGAGAATGAAGAAGAGTTGAGAGACCCTATTTATGATGAAGAAGTTATTTATGTTGATGAGGTTGAAATGCTTGTGATTTAGAGAAGTTTGAACATCACTTCTAAGCAAGACAAAAATTAATGGATGTAGGAAAGAATCATCCATTACTAGGTGCATGTCTCATGAAAAATTGTGTGACCTCATTATTGGTAGTGGAAGCACTTCTAATGTGGTAGTGACAAAGATGGTGGAGAAGTTAAGCCTAAAAACTAAAAAGCATCCCTACCCCTACAAAATGCAATGGATTCACAAAGAAACTCAGGTAAGGATAAACGGAACATGCTTTGTAGAATTTTTTATTGGGCAAAACTATAAAGATGAAGTCTGGCATGATGTTGCTCCTATGGAAGTTACCCACTTCTTGTTAGGTAGAATATGGTTATATGATAGCAAAGTAATTACGGATCACTACAAAAGCACTTACTCATTTATGAAGAAAGCTATTAGAATTATTTTAGTTCCAATGAAACCAAGTCATGTTCCCAAGTATACAAATGGGAAGGAGAATACTTTACTTTCTAGTAATATGATTGAAAAGACAATTTCAGAAGACAAAGAGTTGTATGTTGTTGTGCTTATGGAAGAATCAATTGCTAAATTAAGGGAACATAATCCACTAGTTCAACCTCTAATAGAAGAATTTGTAGATGTTGTGCCAAAAGAAACACCCCCCAACCTACCTCCCACACAAAATTAATGTAATTCCAGGCTTTATCCTCCCATACAAAGTAGCTTATCGCATGAATCCTAGAGAACATGAAGAGTTGTAGTGGCAAGTTGAAAAATTTAATGAAGGGATTGTGAGAGAAAGCATGAATCTATGTGCTGTTCTAGCCCTCTTAGTACCTAAGAAGGATGGATCTTGGCATATGTGCACAAATAGTGGAGGCATCAATAGAATTATTACCAAGTACAAGTTTCCTATTCCTAGACTTGATGATTTACTTTATCAATTCTATGGTTTTATTATTTTCTCTAAAATTGATCTTAAAAGTGGTTATCAACAAATTTGAATGAGGCCTAGAGATGAGTGGAAGACAACTTTTAAAACTAGAAATGGTCTTTAAATGGCTGGTCATGCCATTTGGGCTTTCTAATGTGCCTAATATTTTCATGCAACTTATGGCTCATGACTTTAGACCATTCATGGGTAAATTTGTTGTTGTGTACCTTGATGGCATTCTTGTTTACAGAAAATATGACTCTTAACACTTGGAGCATCTGAAACAAGTGTTTTAAGTGTTAAGACAATAAAAGTTGTATGCTAATGTAAAGACATGCCAATTCTACATGAATAGCATTATGTTTCTTGGTTATGTTGTATCTTTAGCAAGAATTGAAGTTGACCCAAACAAGATTGAGGTGATTGCTAGTTGGCCCACTCCTAAATCCATTCATGATGTAAGAAGCTTTCATGGCTTTGTATCTTTTTATTGGAGATTTATCAATGGATTTAGCACTTTTGTTGCTCTTATCATTGAATGCTTAAAGGGGAATTCATTCTAGTCGATAGAAACCACCCAAAAGAGCTTTGAGTTAATAAAGAAGATGATGGTTGACGCTCTAGTGTTTGTACTTCCAGATTTTGAAAAAGTGTTTGAAGTTGAGAGTGATGCTTCCAATATGGGCATTGATGCTATTTTAAGTCAAGAAGGTAGGTCAATTGCATTCTTTAGTGAGAAGTTGAATGATGTAAAATGGAGATACTCAACATATGACAAGGAGTTTTATGTCATTGTTCTTGCTTTGGAACATTGGAGTCACTACTTGTTTCCTAATGAATTTGACTTGTATTCTACCTATGAGGCATTGAAGTATTTGAAAGCACAATGCAAGCTTAATAGTTACCATGTTAATGGGATGAATTTCTTCAACCCTACACTTTGTCCATAAAGCACAAGGTAGGGAAGCTTAACAAAGTAGTCGATGCATTGAGTAGAAGGCATTTGCTTTTAAACACAGTGGAGATAAAGGTATTAGGATTTGAGATTGTTAAAAAACTATATTTATTTAATTTTTATTTTTCATCTATGTAGGCTTCTTGTTCAAATGGATTAGTTAATCATATCTTTCTACAAGCTTTACAAAGATAACAAGTTATGCATTCCTAATTGCTTCGTAAGGGAAGCCATTATTAAAGAAACTCATGGTTGAGGACTTGCTGGTCACTTTGGGAGAAACAAAACTTTGATTTTGGTGCAAGAAAATTTTTTTTGGGCAAAACTCAGTCAAGATGTCATGAGAATAGTGGAGTGATGTGTAGTATGCCATAAAGCAAAAAGCCATGTCTAGAATACAAGTTTCTACACACCACTTCTAGTTCCTAATTCCCCTTAGGAAGATGTTAGTATGGATTTTGTTGTTGGTTTGCCTTACACACAAAGAAAAAAAAAATTTATCTTCATTGTGGTTGACAGATTTTCTAAAATAGCTCATTTTGTTCCTTATGCTAAAACTTATGATGCTTTACAAGTTGCTAATCTTTATTTTAAAAAGATTGAAAAGCTTTATGGCATTCCAAGGTCATTCACTTTAGATCATGATTTGCTATTTTTGAGTCATTTTTGGAGGACCCTCTAAAGGAAATTAGGTACTAAATTACAATTTAGCATTACTTGTCATCCTTAAACTGATGGTCAAATTGAGGTTATCAATAGAATCTTGGGAAATCTTTTAAGGAGTTTGGTAAAAAAAAAATATCAAAGAATGGGATTTGCTTTTGCCTCATACTAAATTCTCTTATAATAGGTCCTTTGGCTAGACTACTAGATGTAGTCCATTTGAAGTTATGTATGGCTCTAACCTTAATAGTCGTTTGGATCTCATTCCTTTTCCAACAAAACATCAATTTAGTGGTGATGCTAAATTCATAAAAAAAATTGCATGTGTAAGTTAAGGAGAGGATAGCAAAGCAAAATGAGAAGTACCAAACTCAAGTGAACAAGTATTGAAGGTTTGCTAAGCTTAAAAGGAGATTTAGTGTGGATTCATCTCAAAAAAGGGTGATTCCCACCTAAAAAATTTTCCAAGTTGAAAGCCCATTCAAAGTACTAAAGTGTATTAAAGATAATGCATACAAGATTGATTTCCAAGCTAAATATGAAGTTTCTAAAATTTTTAATATTGTTGATCTTATTTCATTTTATGAAGATTATGAAGACTTGGGGGCAAGTTTCTTTCAACTAAGGGAGCATGATGTAGGAGAATCTCTTAAGAATAATCAAGAATTAATCTAAGACTTAGGCTAAGCACAAAAAATGCTCATTATATTATCAAAAGAATAGATTGCATGTCAAACTTGTTCCAACTACTGGACCTTTAGCCCAAGCCTAATGATAGTCATGAGTAGCCATTTGAAAGCTCTAGATGTCTAGATTCAAATGAATTTAGAACATCAAGAGTCAAGTTTTTTTATTAGCCACTAGGATAGTTAAGGTTAGAATATTAAAGCATTTTCTTATGCTTAGAAATATGTTTGAAAGCCTTTTATTTATAGTCTTCTCTAGTATTTAAAAAAGAAACTTTTGGTGAATAATTAAACTCTAACCCTAAGGAATTTTAAGAGTTTTCTTCTATGTTTTGTATCTCTATGGTAGATTGCATTGAATGGTGTCTTAACCTTAGCATTTTTATATCTCTTGAGTGGATCCCTTAAGAGTGGTGAGTGTTATTAGCCTTATATCTCTAAGGTGGTGGAGTTTCTCCTATATCCTTGGTGTGAAGGTTACTATTGGATCCTTTTCCCGTATCACCAAGGATGATATAAAGCAAAATAAAAGGTAGAAGAAAAATGGAAAATGTCATTTCTATTAGAAGAAAGTACATTATAAATTTGATTGTTGACTTTTCAAAAAGTAAAAGGAAAGTAGGTATATTCTAGAGTGACAAATGAGAAAATGGTTCTTATGATCACAGAGATCAATTTGGTAGAAGACGGTAGTGCTTGGTGGATTGATTCAAGGTTACTCAACATGTTTACAATAAAAAAAGTCTCTTCAACGGATTGAAAGTAGTAAACTCATGGTATTATTGTGTACATATGGAATTCTACTATAGTTCTTGTTATGAGAATTAGGGATGTAGAATTGCAATTCACTTATAAGAGAATCATTATTGTTATTAATGTATTTTATGTTCCAAAAGTTGGAAAAAATTATGATTTTTAGTGGACTTCTAAGCAAATATAAGTTTAAACTTATATTTGAGGCTAATAACTTTGTTGTCTTAAAGGGAGGTGTGTTTATGGGAAAGGTTTACCTTTATGATAAGATGTTCAAACTCAATCTTGTTGCTAAAAATAATACTAATGTTCCTAGTTACACTATTGAACTTTCTTTTGTATGACATAATAGATTGGCACACATAAATTTTAAAAGATTATATGATATGGTTAAATGAAAATTATTGCCATATATGGATACTTCCAAAGATAAATGCATAACTTGTATGTTAACAAAAACAACTAAAAGCACATTTTCAAGCATTCAATGACCTTTAAGAATATTAGAATTAATTCATTGTGATGTGCGTGATTCGCATAACATACCAACACTAGGAGGGAAGAGATATATTGTGACATTTATTGATGAAAACTTTAGATTTTGCCATGTTTACTTGCTACATACTAAAAATGAAGTTCTTGGAAGATTCAAAGTTTGTAAATTTAGAGTTGAATTACAATGTGAATATGTTATTAAATACTTAAGATTTGATTAAGGAGGAGAATATTATGACACTGTATTCTTTGAGTCCATGGGAATCATTCATCAAACTACTCTTCACATATCATAAAAAAATGTTGTTGTTGAATACAAAAATAGAACATTGATGAAAATGATCAATGTTATGTTGTCAAATTCTAGCTTAAGCCATGGATTTTGGGGTGAGGCATCACTAGCATGCCACATTTTGAATAAAGTTCCAAAAGAAAAGAAGAAAATAACCCCAATGTGTTATGGAATAAAGGGAAGCCAAACCTTACATACTTAAGAGTCTAGGGTTACAAAGCAATTGTTAGAGTTCTTGAACTTGAAAGTAAAAGGTTGGGTGAACAAAAAATTGAGTGTATCTCGTTGGGATATGCTCACAATAGCAAGGTCTATCGATTCATGTTCATAGACACTAATAACACTATGTTTATTATCATAATCATAAAATTGAAGGATATTATTTTTGCTGAAAATAGGTTTATCTCTCTTCCTAAAGTTTTAGAACAAAAATAGTTCCTAATAAGGAAAATGATGCATTAGCAAAAGGAAATGAAAATGATGAAGTCATTGAACTCTGTTGGGAATAAAGAAAGTAAAGACTTTCAATTCTGATTTCTTTATGCTCTTAATAGAAGGAACAAGAGAATTAGTGAGTAATCAAATATCATATTGCTTCAATACTAAAGATGATCCCAAGACATTTAGTGAAGTAATTAAATTGCAAGATGTTGTGTTTTGGATTTAAGTAATAAATGATGAAATGGATTCCATTACAGGTAATAAGACCCAGAAATTGATAGACCTCCCACTTGGTTCAAAGCTAATTGGATGTAAATGAAATTTCAAAAGAAAATGAAGGTCAATGGAACCAATGACAAGTTTAAAGATAGGCTAGTCGCTAAAGGCTTTGTACAAAAGTAAGGTGTCAATTATTTTGATACATATTCACTGATAGCTAGAATTGCTACAACCAAGCTACTCAATGCACTTTCTTATATTCATAGCCTATTAGCTTGTCAAAAGGATGTGAAAACAACATTCTTAAATGTAGAAGAAGAAGTGTATATAGAGCAACCTAAGGAATTTGTTGGACTTGGTCATGAAAAAAAAGAGTGTAAATTGGTCAAGTCCTTGTATAGACCAAAACAAGCATCTAAGCAATGGCACCAAAAGTTTGATTAGGTGGTACTTGTAAGTGGATTCAAAATTAATGAATTAAACAAATGTGTTTATAAAGTTCAAAGAAGGAAAATGTATTATCTATTTATTTATGGATGACATGGTCATTTTTGGGACTAACTTGGAACAAGTTGACGTTACCAAAAAGTTTTTGCCTAGTAATTTTGATATGAAAGACATGGGTGATGCAAATGTCATTTCTAGAATTAAAACCCTGCAAGATAAGAAGAGCATAATGCTTTATCAATCATATTACATCGAAAAGAAAAGTTTTTGCCTAGTAATTTTGATATGAAAGACATTGGTGATGCAAATGTCATTCCTAGAATTAAAATCTTGCAAGATAAAAAGAACATAATGCTTTATCAATCACATTACATCAAAAAGAGTTTCAATAAATTTAATCACTTAGATTGTATTGCAGTTTCTATTCCATTTGATCCCAACATGAATTTTACTAAGAATGCTGAAAGTCCAGTATTAAAACTAGAATATACCAAAGTGATTAGATGTTTATTGTACACAATGGCATGTATAAGGCCAAATATAGCCTATGCAGTTGGCAAAATGGCCAAGTACAAATGTAATCCAAATGACATGAATTGGCATGGAGTAAACAAAATCTTAAAGTACTTAAAGAAAATAAAAAATTATGGCATAGGTTAAACTGGTTACCCTTTTGTCGTGAAAGGATACTTAAATGCCAGTTAGATCATTGATATAAGGAGTTATACTTCTATTAGTGTATGGATCTTTATACTTAGTAGGCATATAATTTCTTATGGTTCTAAGGAACAAACTTGCATAAGAGATTCCACTATGGCTACACAATTGCAACATTAGCTTGAACAAGTAAAGAAGTAGAATAGCAAAGGAATTTGCTTTATGAGATTCCTTTATGGTAAAAGCTAATAGCACCCACTTAAATACATTGTGATAGTGTTGTAACTCTAGTTAGAGCATATAGTCAAGTATATAATGGTAAGTCTAGAAACATTGGACTTAGACATAATAATTTGAGAGACTTGATCATAAATAAAGTGATCATTGTTGATTTTGTGAGATCAAGTCTAGACATGGCCAATCCTTTAATAAAAGGATTAACAAGAGACATGGCGAATAAGTCATCAAAAGGGATTAGACTTAAGCCCATAAATACAAATCACTTATGATGGGAACTTAACTCAATGCTTGAAACAACATAAAGTCTTGATTTTAATGAGTCAAAGTACATCATTAGTATGATTGAAGCACTATAATTAATTTCTTTTTATTATAAAGTAATATAGTGCTTGGTTCCTACAGTAAAATTGCCTACATAAATATGAAATGTTTAGGTCATTCCAATAAGGTAAAAAGCATGGCTTTAAAACATTCATGAAAAAGATATAGACATAATGACTTTTAATGTGTCAATTATTTAAAAAGAGAATTATAATGTTGTATAGTCACTTACATGAACTATTTCTAGAACTATTCAATAAGAATAGTCAATTCAAAACTCATCTACCACATTACTCAAAATTATTGTAATTCACATTTCTCTATGTAAAAGCCTAATCTGTAAAACACCATTACTTATGTATGTGACTATCATAATTGTTAAAGATCCTTTATATTTTCAATATTTTGAAAAATAGTGGGGGATTGTTAGGATTTTCAAAATAAAAACAAAAATATATGAAAGGTTGTACTTCTTGAGATTTGAACCACACAACCACTAGTTTGACTACTCCAAACAATTACTTATTATATTAACTAACTAATAAACCTAACTACAATAAATAACTAAAAATAATGTTTAATGGGTTTTGGACCCATGACTTGTGAGCTAAAATAAGAAGGTTATTTATTGCATCCACTAACTAATAACTGTGACTAAAATAAATAATTGAAAATAATATCTAATGGGTTTTAAACCCAAGACTTACAAGTTGCAACAAAATGGAGAGTGAAGGGAAATTATTGGTAGTTGATAACTAACTATTTTATAATGTCAGGAAATATAAAATATTATGCCCTTAAAATTTGAACTCATGACCATTTGTCAAATTGTCAAAATTTTAACCACTAAACTAAAGATACCTATTAATTAAAGGTCATCACCACTTCTATAAATATTAAAGATTCAACATATGTTCAACACATAAAAAAATTTGTTTTCTTCTTTTGGTATCTCCATTATTATACAAGAATCCTTTTGTCTATAATATTGTAGCAAAAGTATTATAGACATTTTGTAGAGCAATTCTAAAACTACACCAACATCTTAAGGGTTTGTTTTGAGTATAACAATCTGTAGTCAAGTGTGCCTCATTTTATTCTATGAGAGAATTCATATAAACCTTTGTTACAAATTAGTGGGGGTGAATTTTGCCTTGAAGAAAGTGACATCAAATATACAATTTGAAGTAGTCATCTTTCAATTTTTAGTATTGCCCAAATTTTTGTTACTAACATTTAGAAATGCCTCCTCATGTAGACATTAATAAAACTATGTAGCTTAAAGCACAACATATAGTCCAATACAATAAGGTTTTGGAATACGAATAGCTTTTTTGGTTTTAGAATTCTTATAAAAACAAAATTTTGCCTAAAGACCACAACAAAAAAATTTTTCACTCATTTATAATACAAAGAAGATGACATAATCAATCGAGAGTTTAGAAAAAAGAGACAAGGGATTAGGTAAAGGACAAAGATCATTTAAATGCATGGCTAGAGAATATTTTATAAACTTGTTTTTTGGTCCCCTAGCTTGTTAAATAGAGCTCTTTTTTATTATTTTTTCCATGGCTAGCAATATGACTAAGCATGACAATAGAGCTTGGTGATTTACTAATAAAGGAGGGGGCCCATGGCACTCGTAAATCTATAAGGTTGATAAGGTACTAGGACTAATTAGATTTCAAGCAATTTTATTTGAATGGTACTGACATATTGTTGGAATCTCACTAAATAAGCTAGTGAAAATATGCTACACTCTCCTTGTGTCATACTATCAATGAACCACCCCAAAAATTAAGTCAATTTAGGCATATCTCTTTATGTAATGTATTGTATAAACTTTTGACAAAAGCCATTGTAGAACAAATTTGACCCCTAATGAGGTCCTTGACCTATCGTTTGTAGATGAGATTTACTCTTAGGCATTCATCACATGAAAATATTATTGTTGCCCAAGAAATATTGAATCTTATATGGACAAAGAAGCATGGAAAATTGGGTTATACGGCATTGAAGTTTAACCTTAAAAAGGTTTAGGATAGGGTGAATCAATCCTTTATGCATAATATGCTCAATTACCATCCTTTTCCCCATACTAGGTATCTCTTACAATAGACAACATGACATCAATTGAAATGGTTGTTTTATGGAATGGTGAATGCATAAAAGAATTCAAACCTCAGTGCAACTTACAACAAGGTGATCCCATGTTTCCATATTTATTTATTCCTTGTGTTGAAAGACTTTCCCACCTCATTGTGTAAGTTCTAAAGGAAAAGAGATGGAAAGGCATTGAAAATTTTGTAGCATAAGCCACCCATTCTCATCTCTTTTTAGTAAATGATTTGTTACCATTTACAATAACTATTATATCCTCACCAGCAATGTTAATTAATGATACACTCCATTTTTGTACCATGTCTAGCTAGAAAGTGAATAAAAAGAAAGTTTAGACTACTTGTCACTCCTTACTTTAACTAGACCTTAGCAATTTTTATTAGTCACTCTCTTAGTCTTTCTATGGTGCAAGACTAGGACAAGTAATTAGGGTTACCTTTGATACTTGATATAAGAAGCCCCAAGTCATTTCAAGATATCATATATAAATTCTAACCAAAGCTGAGTGGGTGGAAGGCAAACTCACTTTCATTAGTAGAAAGAGCTATGCTTGTCCAATCAATGACACAAACCATCTCGTATTACCTAATGTCTTTCTTTTCAAGCTTAATTTATGATGAGATTGACAAAGACAATTGACAATGCCTATAGGGAGAATTGGATGATCATCATAAGGTTAACTTGATTGCATGGGAAGATGTTTATAACCCAAGATGGGCTGGAGGCCTGAATTTTAAAATGGCCCATGCTATGAATTTATCTTTTATGCAAAGCTAGGCTAGGGGATCCTCTACAAAGTAGGATAGTTTGGGTGCTAGTAGATTAAGTCAAAATATTTTTGTGATTGTGAGTTTCTCCAAGTGCTAAGGTTTAAACTCATCCTCTTTTTGTTTTGCAATTTTAAGGGGTAGATATTTAATCCAAAAGGGCCTTTAATATGGTGTGGGTGATGGTAAAAATGTGAGCTTCTATTTTGGTAATGGATATTCCTTTGTTAGAGATGGAGAGAATGGTGATTGCAACAAGTAGTTAACAAATACTTACATTGCAGTGATAAATGGAATTGGAGTACCTTTGCTAGTAAGATTCCCCAAAATGTGTGCATGTAATTATAAGGCATTTATGTGTCTTCTCACTCTAGTATAAGTGACTAGCTATTATAAGTCTCAAACTTAAGGAGATTCTTTGTAAATAATGCCTCTATTAGATGAAGAAGGACTTAGTTCAAAGG
Source organism: Rhizophora mangle (assembly GCA_037832345.1). Lineage (NCBI taxonomy): Eukaryota > Viridiplantae > Streptophyta > Magnoliopsida > Malpighiales > Rhizophoraceae > Rhizophora > Rhizophora mangle. The sequence continues at coordinate 225,071 of JBAPLJ010002333.1, read as the reverse complement.
ATTGGATGTGGATATGGCGCTTGCCAACCTACAATACATGAAAATGTCTTCATGGCATATTGGAAAAAGGGTCTTCTTACAAATGAAAAAAAGGTTTACTCAATGACTTTCAAATTATGGTCTTTGTGAGTAGCATGACATACATTGGGAGAATATAATGTTTGTTATTTATCATTATGTCCATGCTAAGCAAATTTATGATATTAGTTTTAGGATGTTGGCCTTTGAACAATGACCTTAAAACTCTTTCATAATCAAGAACAAATCTAATTATTTGAATGATTTGATTATGTCTTGGAGTTGCTTAGATCAAGTAGTCTTCACCTTAACTCTTTGGCCAATCTAGGATAGACAAAATAAAAGTATTTTTCTCAAGTGATGTGCCAACTCCACTAGAGATTAACAAGGTTGTAAGTCAAGAGATGTGCCAACTCCACTAAAATTTATGACATTTGGGCCTTAGAGAATTTATAGCAAAAGAAACAGATAATTCCTCAAAACTAAAGTTTTGATTAGTTGGAAGCTACCAAGACCTTTGATTTTTTGAAAATTAATGTGGAATGTTATGTAAAGGGAATGTTGGTCTAATAAGATACGGTGGAGTTGCGAGGAAGGGATGAATGCAGCCATTAGATTTACAACTTCTAAATATATTTTGCCAAATCATTGTGGAAACATAATGGAAACTTGGCTCTTTAAAAAATTAGCAAAGATGGGTGGGAGCTCGACTTGCATCATCCTCTTATTTTTTGATGTGTATGCCTGTTGAATCAATACTAAGATTGCCATTTACAACATACATCAAGCTATTATTTTGACTTTCTTACTAACCTTAGTGTCATTGGTAATTCAACCCATAAAATTTGGGAATCTCATCCACCAAGTATACATGTGTTGCTTCAAGCAGATATGATCAATGTGACTATCCTAAGGTGGCTAGTTTAATTTGTGTTTGTAGTTTTTTGTTCTTCATTGTCTTTTTTCTTCTCCCACGTCATGTGTGTGTATGTGTGTGTGTGTGTGTAATTATCTTAAAAAAACATATAGCATCCTCCAATTCAATCAAGTGGCAAGGACATATTAGCTTTAGTTTGGAACTTGAATACTCATAAGATGTAGACTTTGAAGGACAACGGTTATAAGTTACTAGTGTTTTTTTGGAAGATGGGGATATTGGTTCATGCTTCATATATTGATGAGCTTACTTGTACTCATTTATATGTGATTGTTAAGTTATCCTAGATTATTGAGGATGCTTCATGGTACAATTTTTTTATTCCATATGTTAAAAATGAGAACTTTGGTTGGCAGATGCAAGAGTTATAATTATGACATTTGATTTGGTGTCAAAAAATTTATTTATCATTTGCAATGGCTACCTTAAGCATATAGGTTATTGAGAATCTTAGCTTGTTACTCTATAACTTGGAAGAGAAGCAATACTCTAGGACTAAGGAAGAGAGAGAGAGATTAAGACAAGGATTTGGGAGCTCATTAACTTCATTCTCATTATATTAACCCTATATAATGGTCTTAGGACATAAATTTGAATTTCATAATTCAAATTCAAATATTACTTATGCATACATAAGATTATATGACACTTGATTACTTAAATTTATACATAATTCAAAAGATTTCAAATTTAAATACAAAATTACAACTTAAACAAGTCAATTAGACTAGTGCGAAGCTTCTTCCTCATGTCTCCCTTAACAATAATAACTAATTTGAAGGGAAAGATGGCTCTCAAGAGTCTAGAACACATGTTAGCTAGTATAGCTACAACACCATGGTTGCTATGATCTATAGGAACATCACTCCTCCTTGGTTCTATAGCTTTGCATCTCTATGCCTTTTCTTAACTCCTCAAATTTGATTTTCTATGGTCCCTTTGCAAGGAAGTCAAGCAACTACTCCTTGGATGTGCAAAATTCAATTCCATCCCTTTGTTTAAGTTTTATTTTAAATTATTTGATTATGCCATGAATCACTAGATTTTTTGAGATGGCAATGGTGGATTGGTTGTCACAATATATGCAGTAGCCTCAAACTGTTCTAGCTTTAGATTTATCAAGATCTTTTTGATCCAAAGTGCCTAGATCAAGACTAATGCAACCACTATATACTTTTCTTTAGCTATGGATTAAGCCACTATTAATTGCTTCCTTAAACTCCAATAAAACACACCTAATCCAAGAGTCAAAACAAATCCAAATGTGCTCTCCATATCCTTCTTTGCCCAATCAGTGCCTATGTTGCCTTTCAATTTGATTTTTGTCAATTTTTTTAAACATGATTGCAAAGCTTATTGTGCCTTTAATATACCTTAACACCCGTTTTACTTCTTTAAGATATAATTCACTTAGACTATTCATAAACCTCGACAAAATACTCACATAGAATGTAATATCTAGTCTAGAGGTTGAGATGTATAGTAAGTAGCCAATGATGCTTTTGAATTTGTTTGCATCAATCTTTGGTGACCCATCATCTTGTTGCAACTTGACACCAAGAGCTAATGGGGCAGCAACTTCCTTGCAAGCTTGAATTTGAAATTTTTGCAAAACATGCTTTGACCACTTTACCTAACTAATAAAAATAATAAACTGATAGGTTTCTAAATCTAGGAAGTAGTTCATGCTTCCTAAGTCTATTATCTCAAATTTTTTCTTCAACTTAGCTTTAAACTGATGGATGAGCTTGAAAGCATCTCTGATGATCATAAGATCATCAACATATAAGAAGATATAAAGAATATGTGATGCTTCAGCTTTGACTTCAAGAGTTGCTTCTATCATACTCCTAGGGAAGCCAAGCTTAAGTAGGTAAGTATGCAGCCTACTAAACCATGATCTTGGTGCTTGCTTATGCATAGAGAGGGCTTTCTTCAAAAGATAGACTTTGTCTTCCTCTCTAAACTTAATGAAGCTAGGTGGCCATTCATTGAAGATTTCCTCTTACAAAATACCATTTAAGAAGGTAGTCTTAACATCCATTTGGTGTAGCTACCATTGTTTGTGAGTTGCCATAGCCAAAAAGAGTTTTATAATATCTAATCTAGCCATAGGAGCAAAGGCACCAATGTAACTATGAGAACCCCTTTGCAACCAGCTTGGCTTCGAGCTTATGTAAGGTGCCATCTACATTTGATATGGTTTTATAAATCCATTTGACTCCTATAGCCTTTTTGTTCTTTGGCCTTGACCCAAGAATCCAAGTATTGCTTATTTTTTCAATTGCATGAACCTCCTTAGTAACTATTATTTTTCAATAGCTCTCCATCTTGATATATTTGCAACTCCTTCATAGTCAATTGGTTCCAAAAATGCCTCATTCCATGTTTCATACACCTTGGTAAGTGATCTAGTGCCACTAATAAGATGATCACCAACATCTTCTTCCTTTAAAGAATTTGATTCTTCCACCAAGGGAGGCTGTGAGTTTAATGTTGATCAAGATCATTATTGATAGAAGACCTTTCCTAGTCCCATCTCTTAATTTCATCAAACTGTAGATCTTTACTAATAGAAATTTTGCTATGATAGGATCATATACCTTGTAGGTATTAAGTGTGTTTGTATAACCAACGAATATTAATTTAAAGGCTTTGCTATGCAACTTAACTCTTTTTCTTTAAGGCATATATGTGTAGCATAGACTTCCAAACACACTAAGATGTGCTAAGAATGGCTAGATAACAAACCAAGACTCATAGAGTGTGGAATTCGTGAGAGCTTTAGTAGGTAACCAATTCAACAAGTAAATTGAGGTAGTAGTTGCCATATACCAAAATTACTTGGGTAGGCTTTTCTCTACTAGAAGACAATTGGTCATCTCCATAAAGGATCTATTTTTCCTCTCACTCACCCCATTTTTCTAGGATGAGTAAGGCACAAAAGATATTGTTCGATGCTTGCTATGCTGTAAATTTGTTAGAATGGCTTAGATGTATATTCTAAGCCATTGGGAATCCTGATGGCTTTGATTGAAAGGCCTGATTGCTTTTCAACCTAAACCTTATACATTTGAAACATAGCTAACACTTCAATCATCTATTTAACGAGGAAAATCTAGGCAAACCTAGGGAAATCATCAACAAACATAATATAGTATATGCTCCCATTTTGGAACTTAGATCTCATAGGACCACAATGGTCACTATGAAAGAGTTGCAACTTGTTCTTTGCTCTAAAAGATGCACCTATTAAGAATGGTAGTCTGGATTGTTTTCCAAGTTGGCATGTCTCATAAATAGTTTTGGAGTTTGTAATCTCTAGCATGTCATAAACCAACTTCTTTCTCTACATCTTTTAGATGCCAGAATAGTCATAGTGCCCATTTTTTTTTAATGTGCCAAAGCACTAAATCATCAATTAATGCTACTAGTACAACATTGTGAACCTTTTATGCATCTAAATGAAAGGTTATGCCCTTTATAGGAACCTTGACCAATTAATGACCCCTTGAATCAATAATAACACAAAAATTATCTTTAAACAACATATAATAACACTTTTCTAGCAGTTGTCATAGATTAAGCAAGTTATGGCTTACATAAAGTACATAAATTACATCTTGTATAAGTTTAGTACTTGAGTCTATATAAATAATAGCTTGACCTCTTCCTTGAGATCGAATTATTTGTCCATTACCAATCTTGATTTTAGATTGGAAGCACCTGTCAATGTCTTAGAAATTTTGCATGTTTGGAGATATGTAGTTGATGTAACCACTATCAATAAGCCAAGTGGTATCCTTCCTGTTGCTAGAACTAAAAGCAACAACAAATAATTGCTCCTTTAGTGTCTACTCCTTATTAGCTATTTAGGCCTACTATTGTTTTTGAGAGGATTGTTATTGCTATTGCTTGCTTCTGTGACAACATATTCTCTCTAAATGTCCCTTCTTGTTGCATACTTGGCAAACCAAATTAGGTATTTTCTAACAACTTTTTGACCAGTGATTAGTCTTTTGGCAATAATCATATGGGGAGTTTAGATTTTTGCCTTTAGGCTTTGTATTTTTCTTAGCCTTTTTGTCTTGCTTACCTTGCTATTTTCTCCTTTTTGAAGACATTGTTGGTGCCTTCTCAGCAAAAACTTCTTCTGCTTTCTTTTCTTGTCTCATTAGCCCCCTTTGTTCTTGAGCTTGAAGAGCATTAATGAGCTCAAGTTGTCTATTGGTGGTGAGGTGTTTAAAGTCTTCCAAAGAAGAGATTTTTACTTTAGATCTCTCTAGAACATAGACAAGGACCTTCTAAACAATGCTCTTATCTAGAAAGTCTTCTCCTAAATTCCTAATTTGATTAACCACCTTAAGTAGCCTATCATGGTATTCCATGATGGTTTCTATTTCCATCATCCTCAAAATTTCAAACACTCTTTTAAGGTTATGGATTACATATTTTTGGTCATTTTACTATCATAAAACTCTTCCTTCAAATTGTCCCAAGCTTGCTTGGTTGTCTTACATGCCATTATCCTATTGAAGAAAATTTTAGATATTGCACAATAAATGCAAGTCAGTGCCTTGTATTGCTTTGTAGCTTACTCACTATGTAGGTTAATCTAAGCCAGAAAAGGGTTGGTTGGTAATGGAGGTGGATGTGTACTTATTTTTGTGACTTACCATAATTAAGGCTCTAAGGTATGCTTTTATAATCACTATCCATTGAGAATAGTTATCTCTAATGAATTTATGAGGTGAAAGGGAAGAAAAACGAGAGGAAGTCATTAGATTTTAACTTCTTTTTCTGGTTCAATAGTCGTACTCTCATGGTTCAATAGCAATATCCTCACAAGATATTTGCTAGTAAGCTCTCTTTTCTCTTCTTCCTTGACAAGTTATAGGTCTTTGAGTGCACCTACTTTGATACTAGAATCTTAGCTTTTTGCTCTTTCAATAACTTGGAATAGAAGCAATACTAAAGGATTAAGGAAGGGAGAGAGATGAGGCAAGGATATGGGAGCTAATTAGCTTTATTCTCATTAGATTAACCATATATAAGGGTCTTAGTACATAAGTTTGAATTTCATAATTCAAATTCAAATATTACATATGCTTATGTTAGCTTATATGACACTTGATTACTTAAGCTTGTACATGATTCAAAAGATTTCAAATTTAAATACAAAATTACAGCTTAAACAAGTCACTTAGGCTATTGGAAGCCTTTTCCTCAAGTCTCCCTTAACTACACAACTAACAACTAGCTTTGGAGGGAAAAATGGCTTTTAAAGGGCTAGAATGCATGCGAGCAAGTTTAGCTACAACACCATGGTTGCTATAATTTGTAGGAACATCAAAGCAAGCCACTATTTGGTAGCCATGTTTCCATTGAATACATTAATGTTGTAGATAGAATTGAGTTTTTCATATGTTAACTATTATAGTTTCTATTTGTGATCATGGAATTTCATTATTATCTTCCCATAATATCAATCACTAGACCCAACTTGTATAAAAGTTAAACTATCTATTGCATCCAATTTTTTGTTGTTGGTTTTATGCATTATAGTACATTAAGACAATGGAAGAAGGGCCAAGTTATTGATTCCAAAGAGGCTAATAAATCAACAATCCAAGTAAAGTTGTAATGTTGTCATCTTTTTGTTCTTAGGCATAAGTTTCTCCTCACTTTTTTGTTTTTAAGATTTACACGCACAAGTGGTCCACTAATGTTTTCCTATATTCTTCCCCCTTCCCACTTTAGGTGTTCGAGTTTAATGACATGGTCTTTGTTCCACCATGTATGTGCACAATTGATACTTGACATACACGCATTCAACATTTTCAAGAACAACCCTTAATTAAGGAATAATTTGAATTCAAATATGTGTTCTAGTAGTTACTACATATAAACCTTAATTGACACATTTTCATCACAATCTAGGTTTGAGTCATTAGTGTGGGAGAAAATGCTTATACACTTTTGTGGGACATATAGGTTTGTTCCTCAAGCTTTTTCCTCCTATGTGCCATTCTTTTGTTACATTAAAGATTAATTTTCTCATCACTTCTATTCTAGTCCAAAGTGACAAAATTGTAGACATGGTTTCACTTAAGAGTCTAGATTGTTGGTTCTATGATATGACTATTCTAGTCCAATAGAATACATTACTAATACACTTAAGGATTTTTTGTGGAAACAATTTGAGGCTTAGCAGTGATACATGGATTAGGTATTCTTTCTACATCACATGATAGGTGAGTTACTTATTCCATTCAATTTCTAATTTATCATGTGGGTAATCATTTTTCAAAAGAGTTTTTGTTTCCTTAATGGTTCCTTTTTAAAAAGTGATTTGTTATCCACTTCTACTTGTGAATTATGCCAAAGACTTCTCAAACATATAACTCTCTAGGCTTTCTTTGTTCTTCAAAATAATTTCTATGTTGTTGTTATTTGTCTTGCACAATAGTATATCTTTATATTGCAATAGATCCATAAGGTTATGTGCATTGATTGGTGAAGTATTAATTGAGATGTTTGTCCATAATCTAGCATCTATTTAGTTGACTCACAGATGACTGGTCTTATTGTTAGGGGTAGTGAGATTGTTTGGCAAAGATATGCAAAGGTGATTGTTTCTAGCATTTATTTTTAAGTTCCATTGCTTGAAAGGCTTAAAACTTTCATTGTAATATAATATTCATATATCTTGTCTATTTTCTAACATTAAACATCATGTTGTAATTGGGATCTACATTCAAAGTATAAAGCACCCTAGTTGTGTTTGAGATGAAAAATTTTTAGAAAATGGTGATATTGGGTTGACTTGTTCAAATGGAGCTGTATGCATTAAAATTTCACATTAAGATAGGATTGCAAACTTGCTAGATCTCACATCATGCATTTCCCAACTTAGTACAAATTGGGCAAGCATAAAGCAACCTTTGGGCTGATTTAGTGACTAGCTATTTTGGCTGTATACTCTTTATTGTTGAAGGCTACTAATTCTGCATTCTTTTCAAAATTTCTCTTATATAATGCCAAAAGTTTCTTATTTATTAACCTATTTGTTATGTTTTGAATTCATGGAAAGTTCAAGAAAATTGTTGCCATATATTCTTCCTTCAAATTTTTTTGTTGCCTTATTATATAAGGCAACTAATGTGACTTGCAGTGTTTGATGAATCTTGTCATCTTGGTCCTAAGAAAAGGACTAAAATTGTTAGAATTACCTAGACTAAAAGCTTTATAGGTTCCAAGTTAATTTTTGTATTATATCTTCGATCAGAAACATATAACTTAGCATATCAGCTAAGTAGTATTTGCAAATTTTAATTATACAAAGATGAAACTACTGTTATTTGTGAGATTAAGTTTAAGTAGTTATGAATGTGATTGTAGACATGTTTGATGGATTTGAAATCATATTCATATGAAGCGTTGCTTGTTTCATAATAAAAGTACATGATGCCATGGAGATAATGTTGTCAAAACCAACTAATTTGGATGTTTGACTATTTTCCATTTAGAATGTTCAGAGTTCCCTAAAGAGGATTCATAATTTCTATTTGTATTTTAATTGTCTTACAATCAAGTACTAGTGATGGCAAGACCAAAGTTGTGAGATAAGGGGACAATAGCATAGCATATGCATGGAATTTGAGAAAAATAAAAGGGATAAAGTAAATTTTAGTACTATAAGATCCATTATTTCATCCACCATGAATTGCTCATACTAGTTAATTTTCCTTACATTTTGAAAGTGGTTAAGTTGTTGTTGGATCAGATGATGGTATGAAGCTCTTTATCCTTGGTGGGTTGGAATATGATGACAATCAACAACTTCTTTTGGATATTCATGTTCTTTAAAGACTGCACTATGAAGATTAATATATTTAAATCTCATGGGCTTTGCCATATATATTATTGGTTTGTTGCTCCTTTTGCTTGGTGACAAATTTGACTGTCACATTAGTCAAATTAATTCTTAGGGTGGCTTGAAGGCTTGTAGTTAGTGGCATGACCCTTGTCATCCCCCAATGAACCAATGTATTTTTTTAGACTATATGATATGAGACTAACTCTAGTAATTCTAGAACCTTGATGACCTATCCTTGATTCCTAAGAATATAGGAATGTATGTCTGGTTGGTTAGCCCAATCTTAGCCAAGATCTTGCACTAGATGACTTTACACTCCCTAAAATCTCTAGATGATCACCTAGATTTGACTATGACTTACAAAAAATCTGTTATCACATGATTATCGCACAATCTAACTAGCTTAAGCACCAGAGTTTGCTAACCTAAGTAGCAAATCTGCTCCCTCAGTCTCATCCTAAGAGTGACTTAAGTTACTGATCAGTAGCTCTTAAGACACTCCTTAACTCACTCCAAACCAATCGGTATTATCACCTAAGGAATCCCACTAAGTGACCAAATGAGAATAAGGCTAGAATGAGAAAAACATAATGCATTCATTCAATGACAAAACATGATCTTCAGGTACATGAGTTCAAGAACCTTTGAGTTAAATTGATTTACACAATCATGGAACAAAGGAAAAGAGAAATGCAAAATGAGAACAATGAGCTGTTTCTATCTATCCTCCCCCCTCCTTTCAGCCTATGACCACCCATTTTTAATGTTCGTTCACCACCTCTTTATCTTCCTTGCACATAATGCTCCTTTGGCCATTCATGCTTGCCTCAAAACTCTTCCCACCTTCTAGAATGGATTATTCCTCGGCTTGGACATTGATTCCAAGTGGGCCTTAAATTCGGATGGCGGAGTATCATGGCCCAAAACATACAAATCAGCCCAGTTTCCAGCTCCAAGGAGGCTTGCTGAACTTCACCTGTGCATAACTCCATCCAGATGGCCTTATTGTCTTCTGTTTCCTTCATGAGAGTTGTAGCACTTTGAGTTAGCTTTCCAACGACTCAAATTTGGCAACTAAACTCCTTTCCGTTTATGAGATATGACTGAAAAACTAAGCAGTGTACGGCTGATCTGCTCTGTCCAGCGTCCCTCTCGTGATCAGAGTTCAATATTTTGCCTTGCCCAATTGGTTTAAAATTTGCATGTAGTTTCTTGGTGGAAGTCATAGCTCATCTTGTAGCTATCCATAGAAATTGGTTTCGTTAAAAGAAACCTCCTACAACCTAAGAAAAAGCCAAAGTATGTAGACTACGCAAAAACTAAATTTTGCCAAATTTTTCTGATGATTAGGCATATGGACAACTAAGTGAGAAGCCAATCAAATAACATCATCTAAACTATCAAACAGGCATAAGATATTAAGTGTGAGGAAAAATGTTATGCAAAACTTGGTTGTTATCACTTAGTATTTGATGTTTACAATGGCGATGGTGAATGTATTGATAAGTTGCCCTACAACTAGTCAAGTATCTTCATTCTTCTATCTCATATTTCAATAGTGATTGAGTATAGCCATGTAGGTATCTAAAAATTAAATTCATTTGCTTTGGTGCTTGGTAAAAAATAATGCTTAAGGGAAGAAAATAATGTTCTAAGCATTGTATTGAGCTTGTATCTTTTATTTTTTTTCCTTTCCTTTCTCCACAATTTACCTCACCTTATCCCAAAAAAAAAGAAAAACAAAAAAAAATCAAAATTGTCCATTTATTTTTTAAATTACCACTCTCTTGCATCTTGAGGCTAATGCATGGTTAGATTATGGAAATGATGCTATCCTTTCCAATTCATGCCTTTTAGTTGGATCATTTGGATGGGAGTAGTAAGAGAAGCATCTTATGTCTCACTTCTTTTTTTGGATGATCATATATAATGTTGATGATTATGTGTTTCTAAGTTGTTTTCACTTTTAAGGCACTTGTAGTTGACGATGATGACAATTTTGTTATGCATTAAAGAATAATTTGTAATGCTTAATCACTTTCCAAACTTTTAATGATTAATTTCTCATATGCATCACCTTGAAGCTAGTAGTGAATGAGATGTGCTTGCAAGTACTAATGTGAATGTTGTTGATAAGAAGACTAATATTTGCAAATAATCCATATGCTACTACTAACAAATGACATCTTAAGGAAAAATTTCTAATAGAGAGAAATTAGTCACTTGGATTATGAATCAATGTCTAATTTCTAGGAAAAGATAAGGTTCAATCATAAAAATTATTTATTTCAAGATGCCTTGTCTCTCTCTCTCTCTTTTTTCATTGTAAAAGGAGAAAAAGAGAGAGGAAATATGTGGAGCAATGATAAGAAGATATTGGAACATTAATTTGAAAGAGATGCTGGAAGCAGGAATTCATTTTGGTCATGGAATTAGAAAATGGAATCCTAGAATGGGACCTTATATTTCTACAAATAGTAAAGGTATTCATATTACAATTCTTACTATAACTACTCATTTTTTATCAAAATCTTGTGATTTAGTTTTTGATGCAGCAAGTAGGACAAAGCAATTCTTAATTGCTTGTACCAAAAAAAAAAAAAGCAACCGATTTCATAATGTGGGCTGCAATAAGATCCTAGTGTCATTACATTAATAAAAAATGGCTTCATGGTATTTTAATGAATTGGTCCACTATAGAAACAAGATTTCAAAAGTTCATGGACTTAAGAATGGAACAAAAGGCAGGGAGATCTCACTTGCAAACATATTTGGGTGGGATTAAATATATGTCATGGTTACTTGATATTGTAATAATCATTTAATCAATAAGAAGAATATATGGCTAGTAGAGAATATATCCCTTTGGAAATTCCAGTGATTTGTTTAACTTATACAAATTGTCACCCCAATCAAGACAACCTTTTTAGCTTAGTGCAAGGCAATCCCTGCCTTACTCAAGAGAATTTACTTAGTAAACATAAATATACACTCTAGAGGAATAGTAAAACAACTTATCATATTGGCCAACTGTAAAAATAAAGGGGAAAGTGATCTAAAATATCCTTTTCCTAAAATTCATTTGTTTGGTCCTTTTATACCTACTTCCAATGAATATTTTCTTTATATTACTAGTGTTGAATGTTTTGTTCATTCAATTCCAATCTTTGGATTTATAATTTACCAACCATAATTTACTAAGGAATTCTTTATTTTTTCCAATTTTTATAATGTGTGATTAAAAAAATTTTATATAGTAATGCCCATTAAATTTCAATCATTTTTTATTCAACTCAATGATTGACCAAAACAAATTGATAAAATACAAAATATTAATAAATAATAAATTGCATGAAACTAAATCAATTAAAGATTTCTATTTCTATATAATGATTAATATTAATGAATTTGTTCTTTTAAATTAATTATATCATTGTAGAAAATGATAAATAAAAGCAAGCTAAGAGTTTACAAAAAATGAGATTCAAGAAGTAAAAAAAAAAAAAGGTGATTTAGGAAAGTAAGATCAACCAAAGGTATATATATATATATATAACCTACTTTGTGGATGTATCAAAAAATTAATTTGAATTTTTTAATGTGATTGAATCTAAGATATGAACAATTGGTTTGCATTGTGGCAGAAATGACACGTATATGTAATATTAGGTATCAACTAGTTATATATAAGCAAAAATATATAATTTAATCTATCATACTACTAATGGTAATGGGAATTTAGATAGCAATTCAAATACAAATAGAGTCCTTTCTTCTCATTTGTAATTGAAAATTGAATAAAAAAATTCATTCAAGAAAAATAAAAGTGTATGAATTCAAAGAATGTTTCTAAACAAAAAAAAAATAATAGTAAACAAAAAATTGTATGATTTAACAAAAATTTTGAAGATAATAAATAAAATATAGATATTAAAATAATTTTAATGGTTCATTAATATTATTATTTTAAATTTAATTTATAATTCTTAATTACTTTACTTTGACAGATTGAAAATCATATCAATGGAATAAAATTATTAAATCATAATTTATTGGTTGATTGTCTCATTAACTATTTCTTTAATTTGGTGTGAGAACCTATCATGAATCCATTTATTTTTGCCGCTTCCATTATTTCTGTTGGGTTAGCCATTGGGCTTGCTCCTACTGGACTCGGAGTTGGTCAAGGTACTGCTGTGGGCCAAGTAGTAGAAAGCATCGCCAGAGAACCAGAGGCAAAGGGAAAAATACGAGCTACTTTATTGCTTAGTCTAGCTTTTATGGAAGCTTGAACAATTTATGGCCTAGTTGTAGTATTAACACTTTTATTTATGAATATTTTTGTTTAATCCTAAAAAAAATACACATTTTTTTTATTTCCTTGGATGTGCTGCTTGCTTTTTCAAATTATATTAAAATTTCTCTCCTATAATTTATTTATTTATTTATTGTATTTTTTATTGGATTACTTTTTATTATAGGAATTAGTATACCAACTTTTATTTATTTATTGTATTTTTTTATTAGATTACTTTTTATTATAGGAATTAGTATACCAACTTTCTTTCTTTCTTCTTCTTGTTCAATCAAAACTTCTTCTTTTAAGTTTTTTAAGGAGGTATTGTAATAAAAATAGAGGATATATTTCATAATTTACACAAAACTTGGTACTAAATTTTAATAAAAATATATTTCTTTTATTATAAATTTCTAATTAAAAAAATTAATTTATACTATTTATAAATCTAATAATTTTTTTAATTCTATTTAGTTCAATTTATTAGAAATAATAAGTATTAGAAGTAATAAACAAATATGTAAATAACTAAAAAAAAAAAAGAAAACAAAAAGAAGCAGAGCAAAAGAATAAAATAAACATAATATATAAAAATAAAATAATAATAATAATAATAATAGTAACAAATAAAAATAATAATTAGTTTGCCTATAAGAGAAGAGGAAATCCTATGAAAAATATAATTGATTCTTTTATCCCTTTGGGTCATTGGCCACATACTAGGAATTTCAGGAGAGAAAATCCTAAAATACTATATAAGTGTAGTACTTGATGTATTGATTTTTCTTTTTTTGGAAAGGGAGAGTGTGTGAGTTGTTTATTTCAGGAATAGGTTAGATTAAACTAGTAGTACTTTTTTGTCATTTTAACTAGAAACTAGCAAAGAAAAAAAAATGCATGATCCTACAAATTATTTCTAAATAAGTTGAAAAATAAAAAACCATCTTTTAAGAGTCATAACATTTTGTAATTTATTGGTAAATTTGATTCTCTATCAACCAATAAGATAGGACCATTAACATGGTTAAAGCTTAAGCTAAATTATTTAAAGTCTAGCCACAACAAGGTACCCATTCCACTGCCATGTTAATACATAATTATATGGGTTGAAAATGAATGGTTGGAAACAATTTTAGGATTGTTAAAATTGTTAGAATTAGAATTAGAGATTGTGATTAGTATTTATTCTATTTTTAACTAGTGAGTAGTAATTAACAATAAAAAATTATAAATATATTAATTTTTTATTATTATGAATAATTTATCACAAATTAAACAATTTAATTCTATATAACTATTACTTGAATTAATATATTTTCTCAATTCTTAAGATTGTCAATATATAATTTTAGTGAATTTATTTTAAGGGTGTAGTAATTAGGATTTATGTGAAGAATTTAGTTTATTTAGTAAATGTTTAATGAAAAATTTGAGTAACAAATATTATTATTATTTAAAATTAATAATTTTAACAAAATTAAAATAATATTATATATAATTAAAAATATCAAATATTGTAATCGTAAATAAATTTAGAATTGATATTTTATTAATTAATATTTTTATAAGTTATTTAATTCAATCAAATAATATACTTTAATTATTATAAAATTAAAATTTTATGTTATTTTTTTATATTAATATATTCAAATTTAATTATCTAATATTGAATTGATAATATTATTTGTGAGATTGACTTGCACAATTAAGAATAAAATATCTAATATCTTTTATAGCATTGGCAACAGCTACTAAGAAAATATGAGTTTCCTAAAATTAGAAGTCCCCAAATTTTACAAATTTAAACTCTACATAACCCTTAGTTGATCTTGTAGGCAAGCAACATCTCTAAGACTTTAAGGTTCTTAGAAGCAAACTATGTTTCCCTACAATCTTAGTGCATTGCCTCCCTTGCAAGTATTATATTCCCCAACATATGTCATCTACCTATAAATTATTACTATGAATCTTAGTGAGATAAACATATTTTGGCAACAACTAATGAATTTGAGCAACTAAAAATTTCAAAGGTGATATTTTAATGCATTGAATGACATATTAATGATACACAAGTTAAGACAATAAGACATTCATCAAATAAGAATAAACTTATTATAACAAAAATATAACCCAAAGTAATGTTAATTTATTGTGTTTTTATTGAAAATATGTTTATTATTAATTGTTGAGATACTTGTAATTATTCTTTTAAATCTCTAGTCTATCAATCCTTTTGAATGCACATAAAATTTAATTTGATATCATTATCTATAGGTGACAATAACTAGATTCTTAGTTAGAATCTGTGATTCTTTTAAATAATTCCTTATGATCTTTGTTTGACTATGACTTATCCATTTTATTATATATATATAGTGGTTAATATCAATGAAAAAAATAAGATCAAGACTCTCCTTTTATAAATATATACACAAGTTAATCTTACACTAAAAACCTATTTTTTTCCTCCCTATCTTTTCAACATAAGTGTCTCCCATTTCCCTTGCCAAAAATGGGACGACTAAAAAATACTTGGTGTCTCTAGGTGCAAAGAATATATAATTTAGAAAAAGGTAGGCCATAATGAATTTTGAGTGATATTGGATGCCAAAAGCTGGTGGTTAATGTGACTGCAACTATGCAATTGGTACTTTGTAGTGAATAGGAATATGTGAGTACTATGTTCTATTATTATTCTAGATAAATAATATTATGTGTTAAATTTTAAGACAATTTATTTGTTTTAATGAAAATTTAAATTTAAAATTTAATAATATAAACAAATTTTTTAAATTATTAGACCACACAATTGGTGGTAAATCTAAGAAGTTTCTTTTAATTATTAGGTTCACATTAATAATTAGAACCTTTTCATTTTTTACATAGGTGCAGTTAATTATAGGTTTTATGGTAAAAACCCATGATCTCTTGATCTCTTAATTAATCACAAAATTATTCGGAATGATCGATATTTTTTTTCCCATTTGAACACCCATCAATCACACTAATACACATTTGAAATTTAAAAACCCAAAGATGAATTGCTATATCCTTAAAATTAATATATCTCATTAGGGACACAACACATTCACAATTTCATTGTTCGTAATTTTTATTAGTTTCATAAGTCAACTTAGTGATATATATACTATAGTTGAAATTATTATGTTTACAATGCTACAATTGAAATTCTTGATCATTTCAAGTCCTCTTTTTTCATGTATCTTGTTTTTTTTTTTCTTGGACAACATGAAAGTGATATCTAATTACAAAACATTTGTAAAAATTTTTACAAATTTTTTTATGAAAAAACAATGAAAATTTAAAAACATGGAATTCTAATGTCATACAAACTTCAAAAATAGTTAAGGAAAAATAAAATTAAGTATACTAATTTTCAAATAATTTATCAATGAAAATTTCACCAATATAATTAAAGAAAATTGATCTGTAAATTAGTTAGCAAGACTATGAATGTATGCTAATATTTTTGACAAAATGTATAATTGAGAGAGCTTTGAGAAACTAGGCTGATCTAAAGGCAACCTATCCTACATTAACTTACTTATAGGCTCAAGAACCAAATTGTTCCTTGTTGGTATATATATGTTTAACATAAAAATGGACACTAGCCATGCTATTAAGAGACAATTTATGATTCTCATGAAATAGGTATGTTTGAGTACTTCTACCATAGGTTTTAAGAAAAAATGATATCTTTGTCTTTTAATAAATTCTCATACCATAACTATTTAGAATAGACATATGTTGCAAAAAGACTTAATATAGAATTTATTATTAGTCCAATTCCCATATTTTTGAACTGTAAATATTTCTATAGATAGAGATTAATCATCATGTCAAACCTGACAAATTGACTTTAGTAAGCATCTTGTAATTTGCAAATAGGTTAGGGATGGTTCTTGAATCCAAAGGAAATGAGTTGCTTCCTATCCCAAATTGGAAACTCTTCTTTCAGTTTGGTACATGTTGTGAAATGTGGACCATTTGTGAGAAGTCACTTTTAAGTTATGAATGTTGCTAGCAAGAAGTCAAATTATTAGTGCTTAGTGCTTATGGACCTAATATTTGTTAATTTGCTTTTCACATGCTATCATCAATAGCTCTTTTTGTGTTTATTCCTAAACATTGATTTTTTCCTTTCAATATCATGGAGAAGAGGATGTTATTTTGAACCTAACTTCACAATTAAGTGATTACAATTTATTTTAACTACCTCTTTTTAGTTGGGTCTTGTAGATGTAGGCTTGCATTACTTTAAGTTACAAATACAATACATAGTTGCAAGAGTAGGAAATCATAATTACTATTTTTAGTTACATAAACTAATTTATCAGACTAGTTAATTAACTTTAAGATAAGTTAATTAATGATCACTAAGTATTTAAGTTTGTTCAAATGGATCAATAACATTTAATTTGTTCAAATAAAGAAAGTAAATGAACATGAGCAATTGTTTGTGAATCTTTCATGCATGGCCAATCGTGCATAGGTGGTGAAAAGAATCTGGTTGAGTAATTCCAAATGAAGGTACTTAAACAACATAATGTTTTTTTATTTGGTTTGGAAAGATTTGTGAAATCTCAATTCGATGATAAAGCTAATCAAAGGTGGCTAGGACAAGCAAATCATCTCAAGCCACTTTTTCCTTTTAAGGTGGCATTACATTATGGTTCAAAGTTAAGTTAGTTTAATGAGAAATTGTCGAGTTGGCTATGTCTGCACTCATCCTAATTTTTTTTTCCCCTCAACCACTTTCACATAATAGGTATGGAAAAAGTTAACAATTTACATGATAAATACACATTTGTGATCACATTAGTAATTATAATTATGTATTAAAAAATTAAAAATTTTTAACTAACATTTATAATGATTTCATGCATAAACTTGTGTCAAATTAATTTTTTCCTTATAATAGTCATGGTTTTTAATAAACTTGAATAATGAACTTACAATTAATTTTGGTTAGGTCCATGCTTTTTGATAAAGTGAAAATGTAAAAATACTTAAAACAATGAATTGGTTGTACCTAATGGTATATGGTCATGTGAAAATTAAAGAAAAGAAGTTTTAAAAAATTTTAATATAATTCTATTTGAAATAAAGTTAAAATAATTTCTTTAATTTAAGTACTTATTTAAATTGGTTTTTTTATTTAAATATGACCTTTTTTTATCTTTTTTTCTTCAACTTTAAATAACTTGTTAGTTAAATTGTATAAATTATGTAAAAAGACTAAATTTTGAATAATAATATGATTTATTTAAGAAGTTATTCAAATCAAATGTTTTGACATGTAGAATTATTTCACATATTTTATATCACAATTTGAGTACTTTTCTTAATTCTTATGTTAATTAACCTTAAACATTTTGGGGTTTAATTGCATTTATCTTGTCCTCATTATTTTGTTAATTTATATGTTTATGTGACAAAATTGGGCTTTGAATAGGTTTAAGAAAATAAAGGATTAGAAATCAACGAAAATGAAAGACAAAAGTGCAAGACTCGAATACAATTGGTATTATTACTTTCTTCTCTTCATCTTCATTAGTTACTAATTTATTATAAGATATTTTATGAATGTTTAGTTGTTTATTCAAGTGTTTTGATAAATATGAGTGGCTAAATCTTTCATTCTTGGGTGAGAATGTAGTCATTATATTTTATTAACAAACTAATATTTTGATTGTTTTTATTTTTTTGTTAATTAAATTTGATACTTTTAATTTTTATTTGTGCTAATAACTAGCCATTATTTGCATGTTTAAGGTATTAAATGATGGAGGAAATGTGGAAATTTAATACTAGTTGTAAAAATATTAAACTTAAGTTGTGTAGTTTAGAAATAAATATAGGTCTTTGTAATGATTGTTTAAAATTTCACAAATCTTAATGAACTTGTGTTAGTTTTATAGTCACAAAAGTAGATGTAGGATTGATATGACTATATTTGATAAGTCTTAAAAGAGATCATTGTTGTTAACAAGTCATAATTCTAATAATCATATGTTACGTTTGATAATGGTATTTAGTTGATAAAATTTGGGTGATAAAATAATTGTTTATTGATTTTCAATTTACATTTAAAATTGATTTTTAATTTCATATTTAGATAACATTTTCTTCCTTTGGTTTATTTAAATAACATAGGAAACTTGCACAATTTGGTACTTGAGTTTCCTCCTCGAGGGATCAACAATTGGACTCCCATCCACTTTACTACTTAAATGTCCCATACACTTATGGTAAAATTTTGGGCAATCAAGTTTTTGGGCGATTGTTGGAGAAGAGAGTTTTTAATATCGAAATAATGAAATTTTTTAATTAATTAAGATTGCATTTTTTTTCTATTTTGATTTTTATTTATACCCTCATTCTATTTTAATTTCATTTATTGAGCTTTTTGTTTATGTAATTTTAATTTGAGATTCTATTATGGATTTTTTCATAATTAATTTTTTATATTCGATTTTTGTAACTCTTCTTTTTATATTCATTTGTTGTTATTTATGGTGTTATTGATTTTCTATTTTTGTGTGTTTTATTCTTAATATGGGTTGGATTAGGTTTAATTGATATTTTGATCTTTTAGTTTTACGTTTGCAAAGTTTTCTTATGGTAGGTATTTTTAGCTAAAACTAAGATAGGCATTAGTAGGAATAAAAATTAATTGTTCAATTAGGGGTCTTGCTTATATCTATTCTAAAGGAAACAACATTTTAATTAGGGCTAGTAGTTATGGTGAAAAAACATCATTTACTAGGGTTTCCAGGTCTTTTTTGTGTTTTTTTTTATTTTTTTTTGTGTTTCTCATTAGAGCTATTTTTGCTTGATTTGATTCATATTTACTACTTTTAGTGATTCTTTGTTTAATATTATTGAAACATTTTTTCTTGACATTACAAGGTTGTTTAGTGTATGTCACATACATGTTGGTTGATTATCTTATTTGATCCTAAGATAGAACAATCTTTTCATACACTAAGGAAAGAATGATGATTGGAGCAAGAACAAGCAACAATGATAGACAAATTGATTAATCAAAATTAAAATCCAAAAGCATTGCATGATTATGCCATGCCAAATGTCAATGGTGCCCAATCTAGTATTGCAAGGCCAATATTAAATGCCAATACTTTTAAGATCAAACCAAGTATTCAAATGGTTCAACAATCATTGTGGTGGAGAGCCATATGACCCAAATGCACATTTTGATAACTTCTTGGAAATTTGTCACATTATCAAGATTAATGGAATTAGTGATAATGTCATTCGTTTGAGACTTTTTCCATTTTTTTTTAGGCATAAAGAAAATATTTGGTTGAAGTCCAAGGCTTTTAATTCTTTTACAACTTGGAATGCCTTATCACAAGCATTTTTGAGCAAGTGTTTTCCTCTAGGTAGGATTGCAAAACTTAGGAATGATATTACTAGGTTAGTTTGATAGTGAGTCTTTGAATAAAGCTTGGGAAAGGCTTGAGGAAATTGCAAAGATAATGCCCCTATCATGGTTTACTTGACTAGTTGCTAGTACAAAAATTTTATAACAGTTTGACACATTCAGTTAGAATTACTAATAAACTCCTAAAATACAAGAACACTCTTATTTTATTATAGACTCCTATTTTATAACAAATTCTTATTTAGGACTAGATTTTGTTGTAACCCTAGCCCATTAAGTTCTCCAATCAAATTAATGAAGCCTTAACCCACTCTAAGATATGTTTTGTTGCCCTTCAAGTTTGAATTATCTTCTTTGGCCTAAATTTCTTCAATCATGTTCAAGAGCTCAAAGGATGAAAGAGGTATTTAGTAGACTAATTGAAGAAATTTGGGCCAAAGAAGATAATTTAAGCTTGAAGGGCAGCAAAGCATATCTTAATGTAAGTTGATTGAATAAATTTGGGCCAAAAAAGCTAATTCAAGCCTAAATGGTGGCAAATCATATCTTAATGTGGGCTAAGGCTTTACTAATTTTATAAGTATATTGAATGGCCCTATATTAAGTGATCGTAAGAGTTTCTACAATAAATCCTAAAAGATAGGAGTAGGGTTTCTACAATAACTCCTAAAATAAGGAGTAGACTTGTTGTCAACAATTTAGCATGTTTGTCCTTATTTTTAGGGTTTCTTTACAATTGTTAATTCTTCCTATAAATAGGTTTGATTTCATTATTAAAGGAGGCAAAAAATTTGGTGAAATAAAAGTGAGAATTCTATTCTTTTAAGAACTAAAGAACTTATTAAGAACTAACTCTTTTTATGGCATTCAAACCAACTTATCAATCCTAAATTCGTTCTTTTATGGAGTGTAACATCCATGTCCTTCTTCCATACCTTTGGTTTATGTTTATTTGAACATTGGGTCTAAGTCTTACATTATTGAAATTTAATTTAGCTTTTTTAGGTTCATGTTTGATTCCTTGTTTATGATGGGTTCCTAAGTCATGTTGTTTGGGTTCACATCATCTAAGGATCCATTGAGCATTCAAAGAAACAATTATTCCATGATCAAGGATAGTGGTGTGTATTCCTTGATCAAAACTTGAAAAGACTTAATCAACTTTAGAAAGAGATTTCCATGGATTACCTTTTACTTTAGGTTTTTGACAAGAACAAAGGATGTTTGGATGCTAATACCATGTTGGCAAACTTAGACACCAGACAACTTATAGTTGACTTATAGCTCGTGATTGTTGGCAAACTTTAGGCTTTCCAACATTCTTTCAAAATACTTGGTAGGTATAAGGCATTCCTATATATAGTTAAGATCTGCACCAATATCTACTCAAGTTATGGTTTCCAAAGAAAATTAGTTAGCAATTTTCAAATGGATTTTAGCAAGGCATTTTTGAGTGGTGATCTCTATTAAAAGAAACAAGAATTCATTATGTTTGAGGCTTTCAAGTTGTTAGGCTTTAAAAGATTCAAGTTGATCTAGAACCTTTGTATTTTGAGGGTTTACTAGGTCTAAAAGGACACTAGCATTTGATGGTCTTGTGTTTATTCAGCCTTGAGATTTTAAATCTCTTGCTTGATTTTCTTTATTTGATGTTTGAGGTCTATCAAAGTAATAGGCTTGGTTTGGGGAACATCCTTAAGATTATAAGGAGCTTGGATGGATTGATGTAATGGGTTTGGATTTGAAGTTAATGGGCTTTCAAGGAGCTTTTGTAGAAACTAGGCTTTAGCTTGATCATTTCTTAATGTATCAAGTATCTCAAGGATTAGCTCTTGATCACACATTAGGACACTTACCTTTCTCTTCTAACCCTATTTTAGAAGAGGCTTTAAGTTCATCAACTTAAAGACTAGCTTCATCCTTAGAAGATAGTTCAACTTTTGACGTTTCAACCAACAATGCCTATAGTTGGGCTCAAACAGTATCAAGTAGTTCAAAGACTTGGAGTTTTATGAGAAGTTTATAGTATCTAGACATGTGATCAGGCTTACCATAATTATAATAGACATATATGAATGTTTAGGCTTTTGTTTGTTTATGAATAATAGGTTTGGTCCTAAGAGTTGTTTTGGGCTTAGAAGATTATTGGTGTTGGTTAGGCTTAGATTTTAAGTAAAAAGGATTTTTTAATTTGGCATTAGGCCTATGCTTTCTTTTGATCATTTCTTTTTGATAAAGGTTATCATCAAATTGGGCACAAAAGGATCATAACTTTGTTTGAGTCTACCTTTGTTCCTGCTTGATCTATTTTTGGAGCTTTAGGTTTGCACAGATTTGTAGTCCTTCTTTTTGGACAAAGCTTATTAATACACTATAAGCAAATTGATGATAAGGAATTTGACCATTATAGTGAGCTTGCAGTTTAGATCTTACCTTATTGTCAAGTAGCCTTGGTAATCCTACCAAAAACTTTTCTTTCTAAAAAACTTGATTTGCATTGTCCCACTACATGACACATGTTAGAAATTTATCTTTGTGCCAACAAAATTTGTGCAGATAATTGCATTTAAGATTGGATAAGAGTTTAGTGTTCATCTCCTTTAAGTGAGATGGATCACCAATAAAGTGCTTTGTTATGGCAAAGATAAGACTTGCCATAACATCAGGGATTGTTTATTGGTTAATATCAAGGAGAGGTTTACCATGAACATCTCTCTTGATAGCTTGGAAAATGCTATCGTGGTTAGCTAGAGTGAGAATGTGATCCCACCAGCCTTTGAGTTGTCTTGAGAATCCTCTAACATGGATCTTAGTAATGGTTTGGTTAGACGATGGTGAAATAAACTTTTATGTCTACAAAAAGCATTCTATTCATTAGAATAAGCACATATGTAGACCTTTGGTATTTTAAATGCTTTGAATTTTATCAAGTAAAGGAGTCGTTAATCTTGATTAGCTTTCCTTATAGGTATTTGATGGATTTATTCTCAAACAACGAGACTGTTTTTTCATTTTTTGATAACAAGACTTCTCTTTTGTTGGAAGGGCTCATTCACCCAAAATGATCTTGTAATTAACTTTTGTCCCATTAATATTCATTATATTCTTTGCAACAAGCTCGTTTGTACAACTTTGGTGTCCTAAATCCATTTAATTACATCAAAGAAAGGTGTGATTTGTCAAGATTACCATTTCTTATATATATTGAGTGTTTCAATTCTTGAATAATGAAGCCTTCTTTTCATTTCTAGCTAACAAGGCTCCTTCTTTCTTACAAGGACTCATTTAGACAAAATAATAGTGAAATTAAATTTTGTGTTTACACATAACATTATAATCATGTAATTAAGCATGTTTGCATACCTTTGGTACTTTGAACCCATTAAATTCCATCAAGTAAATTATTAATTGATCTTTAGCTTTCCTTATAGTTATTCAATGGTCTAATGTTTGAACAATGAGGCCAACTCTTCATTTTTTGATAACAAGACTTCTCTTTTTGTTGTAAGGACTTATTAATACAAAATGATCTCATAATTATCTTTTTGGTGAATAGTAAACATTATATTCATAGCTACAAACTCATTTGTGCATCTTTAGTACACTAAATCCATTAAATTTCATCAAGTTGTCATTGATTTTTGTTAGCTTTCCTATAAGTATTGAATGGTTTAATTTTTAAATAATCAGACTCTCTTTATTTTTTAATAAAAAGACTTCTCTTTTCATCGCAATAACTCATTTACACAAAATGAGGGTAATATTAACTTTTGTGTCTCCACAAAACATTATATCCATTGGAACAAGCATGTTTACACACCTTTGGTACTTAGAACCCATCAAGTTCCATCGAGTTCCATCAAGTAAATGAGCCTTTGATCTTGATTAGCTTTCCCTTAAAGTTATTGAATGGCTTAATTTTCAAACAATGAGACTACCTTTTCATTTTTTGATTCTATTTCTTTATGTATTCCTTGTATCTTCTTTTGATTAATAGGAGTTTTAGTTTCTATTGTAAATGCTTACAAGTAATTTCATTAGTTTGAGAACTAATGAATCTTTCATTCCTCTTAATCTTTTTCTAAATTAAATCAATTTCTCTATATTGAAGAATGAAAGTAAATTTAAAGCTAATAAGCTTTCTATTAATCTCTACATTTATGCATCATCATCTATTTTTGTTATTGGGTATAGCATGTGTAAGAAATGATTTCCTAATATGAAATCTTTTGATAGAATTTTAATCATCATGATAGGAATTTCTAAACATATACCATAATTACAAATAACGACTTATGATAGCATGTATTTAATAACAAGCTTACTCTAATCAATAGTGTTTAATGCTTCAATTGTTTTTGAAAAGTATTTTGAAGGTATTAGTCCTTCTTAATATAGATTTAAAGTGTTAGAGCCAAACCTAGTGAAGTATCTATTATAAGTTATAGTTGAAACCTAAGCCATGTTTTCATTTTTAGCTCGTGCGAGCTGTGGCTAGGCATTGAGTGCTTTTGGTGTAAACCACTTACAATGATTCTATGACACATATGGATAAACTTCTCCAAAGTTGGCACCCTAATAGTAAAAATAAAGAAATTACTCTCAATGAAAATATAAATGATATTTATCTTTGGAATTGGAAATTACCATAAGCCTCATTGTCACACATATATATATTGAGTGGTAGCTTTTTTTATTTATCTAAATTTGCTTATGTTATTAAAACAATTGCAGAAGCTTTACCCTTATCTCAAGGTTATAATGATTTTTTTTTTCTTGCTATCCCATAACTTATTAGTTTACACTAGAGGAAATATAAATTTCCCCTTATTGGCATGATTCAAGTAGCTTTAAAGCTGGCCACAAGATTAGGTTTAAATAACTTTACCTTAATTTATGTTAGAGACTAAAGACATAATAGGTTTCATGACTCCTTATTTGGAGTAACAGAATCTTCTCTAAGTGATGGACTCTCTCAAATCCTAATCTCATGCTTTGTGCTCAGATATTTAAAAACATGGGAAGATTGTTTACTGCATGTAGAGTTTGCATATAATAGAAGTGTTCATTCTACTACTTGGTACTCCTCATTTGAAATTGTGTATGGTTTAAATCCTTTGACTCCTTTAGATTTGATTCTTTTACTTCTTGATGGTATGTTAGCTTAAATGGTGAACACAAGGCTAAAATGGTGAAGAAGTTGAATGAAAAGGTGTGGTAACAACTTGCAAATTGAGCATAGTAATATATATCCAATGCCAACAAAGGGAGAAAGAAGGTGGCATTTAAACCTAGTGATTGAGTTTGGGTGCATATGTGAAAGGAGAGGTTCATGGCTTAGAGGCATTCAAAGTTGTAGCTTAAAGGATATGGCCCATTTCAAGTGGTGGCACAAATTAATGACAATGCCTACAAGTCAAGCCTTTTCAATGAGTACAATGCAAGTGCAACATTTGATGTTTGTAATCTTTCTCCTTTTGATGCAAGTAATGATTTGAAGACAAATCCTTTTAA
Organism: Rhizophora mangle; assembly: GCA_037832345.1. Lineage (NCBI taxonomy): Eukaryota > Viridiplantae > Streptophyta > Magnoliopsida > Malpighiales > Rhizophoraceae > Rhizophora > Rhizophora mangle. The sequence continues at coordinate 198,997 of JBAPLJ010002333.1, read as the reverse complement.
GCAAAGGGGAAATGATGAGATCCATGGAGGAGTTAATGCATGGAGGGCTTCTAAGGATCCATGGAGCATTCAAGAAGAGCCAATAAAATGTTCAAGATCAAAAAGGATAAAAGAAGCACTTAGCAACCTGAATGATGAAATTTGTTCTAGAAAAAGCTAATTCAAGCTTAAAGGGTGAAAAACATATCTTAATATGGTCCAAGTTCTTATTAATTTGATAGAGTATTGAATGAGTTAGAATTACAATAAACTCTAATGAGTTAGTGCTTAAAGTAGATTTTAATCCTACAAGACCTAAACCTAATGTTTGACAAAAGTGAACCTAATGAATAAAGAAGGATATGAGCACCACACTCGAAAAAAGAAGAAATTTTAGAGTGATAAGTCAGGTTAAATGCCATAAGAAAAGTTAATTCTTAACATGTTCTTAGTTCTTGAAAGAACTAAAGGAGAAAATTCTAACTTTTAGCTTCAATAATGTTTTGCTTATTTTTAACAATCAAATCAAGCTTATTTACAAGTTAAATTTACAACTCTAACCCTAGAGAAAATGACAAACATCTTAAATAAGCTAACAACAATTCTACTCCTATTTATTTTTGGAGTTGTTGTAGAAAAGCTTACAATCACTTGACACAGACTTATTCAGCATAGTTATACAATAAATAAAGCCTCAACTTGTATTAAGATATGTTTTGTAACCCTTCAAGCTTAAAATAGTTTCTTCAACCCAAATTTCTTTAATCAATTCGTCAAGTGCCTCTTTCATCCTTTTAGCTTTTGAACATGTTATTGGCCCTTCAAAACCCTCAACAGATCCTTAGAAGCCCTCTATGCATTTGAACCTCTATGTATCTCAACATCATCTCTTCATTTCTAACTAACAAGGCTCCTCCCTACATTATAAGGACTCATTTACACAAAATGATGGTGAAATTAACTTTTATGTTTGCATAAAACATTATATTCATTGGAACAAACACATTTGTACACCTTTGGTACTTTGAATGCATTGCATTCCATAAAGCAAATGAGTTAATGAACTTAATTACCATTCCTTATAGGTATTGAATGGTTTAATTATTGAACAAAGATATTGTTGCATCATTTTTTGATAAATAGAATTCTCCTTTCATTGCAATGGCTCATTTGCACAAAATGATCTCATAATTAACTATTGTGACAACAACAAACAATGTATTCATTGCAAAAAGTACATTTCTACATCTTTGGTACTCTAAACCCATTGAATTCGATCGAGTAAATAAGTCATTGATCTTGATTAGCTTTCCTTACAAGTATTGAATGGTTTAATTATCTAACAAAGAGATTGTTACTTTATTTTTTGATAGTAGGGCTTCTCTTTTCCTTGCAAAGACTCATTCACATAAAATGATTACATAATTAACATTTGTGTCAATAGTTGACATTATATTACTTGCAACAAGCTCATTTTTATGTCCTTGGTCTCCTAATCCAATGAATTCCATCAAAAAAAGGTGTGATTATTCTATAATACCCTTTTTTATACATATTGAGTGATTGAATGCCTAAATAAGACCTTCTCTTCATTTCTAGCTATAAAGGCTGCTTCCTTCATTACATGGACTCATTTACACAAAATGATGGTGAAATTAACTTTTGTGTTTACATAAAACATTATATTCATTGGAATGAGCATGTTTGCACACCTTTGGTACTTTAACCCATTGAATTCCATCAAGTAAATAAGTCATTGATCTTGATTAGTTTTCCTTATAGGAAATGGTTTAATTCTTAAAAAATGAGACCAATTTTCATTTTTTGATAACAAGGCTTCTCTTTTAGTTGCAAAGCCTCATTTCCACAAAATGCTCTCACAATTAATTTTTTGTTCAACATCAAACATCATATTCATTGCACCAAGCTTGCTTGTTCCTATTTGGTACTCTAAATCATTGAATTCTAATAAAAAAAAGGGTGAGATTGGTCTAGATTACTTTTTCTTATGCATATTAAGTGTTTTAATTGTTGAATAATGAAATTGTCTCTTTATTTTTAACTGACAAGGCTCCTTCCTTTGTTGCAAAGGTGCATTTACTCAAATAAATGATGAAATTAATTTTTGTATCTACACAAAACATTATATTCATTGAAACAAGCATGTTTGTACACTTGTGGTACTCTAAACCTATTGAATTCCATTTAATAAATGAGTCATTGATCTTAATTTGCTTTGCTTTATTGTATTGAATAGTTTAATTCCTAAACAATGAGATTGCCTCTTCATTTTTTGATAACAAGGCTTATCTCTTCATTATAAGGATTCATTCCCATAAAATGATTTTGTAATTAACTTTTATGTTGACATCAAACATTATATTAATCGCAACAAGCTTATTTGTTCATTTTTGGCACTATATATCCATTGAATTCCATAAAAAAAATAAAAAAACACACAATAAGATTAAATTGCAAAACACACCAAAAAAATATTAATTATATCCAAATCATTGTAGGAATTAGAAAGAAATAAGGAAATAAAGCCTCAATAGAATATGGCTAGCAACTTAGGGTTTGTAGACAAAAATAAAAAAAAAAGCTAGTGTTTGCAAATTCAAAGAACAAGAGGTTATAGAATGTGGTTAAGAAGAACAAAAGAAAAACTCAAATTTTAGATAAATAAACCTATAATCCTTACAGCTTTGATACTAATTGATGTGAATCCCAAAAGATGTGTGTTATGGACCCATCATATACAACTAATTGAACAAAAACCCAAGAAAGCATTTTTCATATGTCAATTATGAAAAACCTAGCCCTTAAGTACAAGGGACATGAACCTAAGGTATAAAGAAATATATGGATGTCATAGTTTAGCAATAAAAGGATTGATAAGCCAAGTTAAATGTCATAAGAATAGTTAGTTCTTGAAAAAACTAAGAAAATTCTCACTTTTACTTTTACAAATGTTTTGCACTTTTAAACAATGAAATCAATCTTATTATAGGCTAAATTAAGAACCTCAAAATCCCTAAAAGTAAAGACAATGATAAACTTCTAAAATATAAAATACTTCTATTTTATTACAAACATGTATTTTACAAAAAGAAAAAAAATCCTATTTAGGAGTGAATTTTATCATAACTCTAGCCTATTAAGTATTCCAATCAAATTAATAAATCCTTGGCCTATATTACAATAAGCTTTACTACCCTTGAAGCTTGAATTATAAGAACAAGCTCATTTGTACATCTTTAGTACTCCAAATCTATTGAATTCCATTAAAAAAAAGTGTGATTGGTCTAAATTATCTTTTTTCATATGCCTTGTGTGTTTCAATTCAAGAATAATGACACTATCACTTCATTTCTAATTAATTGGGCTCCTCACTTCATTACAAGGACTCATTTACACAAAATCATGGTGAAATTAATTTTTATGTCTACACAAAACATTATATTCATTGGACCAAGCACATTGCACACCTTTTGTACTTTAAACCATTGAATTCCATCAAGTAAATGAGTCATTAATCTTAATTAGCTTTCCTAATAAGTATTGAATGGTTTAATTCTCAAATAATGAGTCCACTTCCTTTTTTGATAACAAAACTTCTTTTTCATTACATAGGCTCATTACCACAAAATTATCTCATAATTAACTTTTGTGGCAACAACAAACATTATATTCATTGCAACAAGTTGTTTGTACATTTTTGGTGTTCTAAATCCATTCAATTTCATCAAAAATTGATGTGATTGGTCTAGATTAACTTTTATTATACTAATTGAGTGTTTTGATTGCTAAATAATGAGACTCTCTTCTTTTCTAACTAATAAGGTTCCTTCCTTCATTGCAAGGACTCCTTTACATAAAATGATAATAAAATTAACTTTTGTGTCAACATAAAACATAATATTAATTAAAATAATCACATTTGAGTGCCCTTGTTACCCTAAATACTTTGAATTTCATCAAGCAAATGAATCATTAATCTTGATTAGCTTTCCTTATAGGCATAGAATAGTTTTATTCCCAAATAATGACATTGCTTCTTCATTTTATGATAACAATGCTTTTCTTTTCATTACAAGGACTCATTCCCATAAAATGATCTCATAATTAATTTTTTTGTGTCTACAACAAACATCATATTTAGTGCAACAGGCTCATTTGTACATCTTTAGTGTTCTAAATTGATTGAATTTGATTAAAAAAATATTTGATTGGTCATGATTAGCTTTTCTCATATGTATTGAATCATTGATCTTCATAAGCTATCATAAGTGTTGAATGGTTTAATTCTTAAATAATAAGGCTTCTCTTCATTTTTTGATAACAACACTTCCCTTTTTGTTACAAAGACTCATTAGCATTAGGGTTAAAACAAACATTATATTCCTTATAACAAGCTCATTTCTTCATTTCTGGTGCCCTAAACCCATTGATATCCATAAAAAAAATGGGTGATTGGTCTAGATTACCATTCTTTTTATACATAGAGAGTGTTTCAATTACTAAATAATGAGACAACCTCTTCATTTCTAACTAATAAAGGTCCTTTGTTACAAAGACTCATTTACACAAAATGATAATGACATTAACTTTTATGTTGACAAAAAAATATTATATTATTTGGAACAAGAACGTTTGAGCACCTTTAATACTCTAAACCCATTGAATTATATCAAGTAAATTAGTCATTGATTTGATTAGCTTTCCTTACAAATATTAAATGGTTTAATTCTCAAATAATGAGAACACCTCTTCATTCTTTGACATCATGGCTTCCTTTTTTGTTGCAAGGACTCATTCATACAAAATGATCTCAAAATTAACTTTTTCTTACCAATAAGCATTGTATTGATTATATGAAGCTCATTTTTACATTGTTGGTACTCTAAATCTATTGAATTGCATCAAATAAAGGTGTGATTGGTCTAAATTAGCTATTCTTATCTGTATTAGGTGTTTTAATTCCAAAATAAGGAGATTGTCTATTCATTTATAACTAACTTTATTTTTTGGGCTTTTAAGGTTATTATTTCAACTTATAAATAAGCTTGATTTTATTGTTAAAAAGAGCATAATATTAGTGAAAATTCTCCATTGATTTATTTGAAAATCTAAAGAACTTATCAAGAACTAACTCTTCTTGTAGTGTTTAGCCTAACTTATCATTCCTAAATCCCTTCATTGTTAGAGTGTGGGTTCCATATCCTTCCTTATACCCTTCCTTATACCTTAAGTTCATGTTCCTTAAACTTTGCATCTAGGTCTTGCATGATTTAAATATGATTTAGCTTTCTTAGGTTCTTATTCCATTCCTCAAGTGTGTTGGGTTTTTAAGCCACGTTTGTTAAGATTCACATCATTTTAAGTCAACACAAAACATTATATTCATTACAACAAGCATGATTGTAAACCCTTTATACTCTAAACCCATCAAATTCCATAAGTAAATGACTCATAGATCTCGATTAGTTATCCTTACAAGTATTAAATGGTTTAATTCTAGAACAAGGACATAATCACACAAAATGATCTCCTTTCATTACAACAAGCTCATTTGTACAACTTTGGTACTCTAAATCCATTGAATTCCATCAAAAATGGAGTGTGATTGGTCTAGATTATCTTTTCTTATACATATTGGGTCATTCAATTACCAAATAATGAGACCATCTCTTCATTTCTGACTAACAAGGCTCATTCTTTTGTAATTACCTTTTATGTCAACAAAAAATATTATATTCATTGCAAAAAGCTCATTCGTACATCTTTAGTACTTTAAATCCATTGAATTCCATCAAATAATTGAGTCATTGATCTTGATTAGCTTTCCTTGCAGGTATTGAATGGTTTAATTCCTAAACAAGGTGATTATTTTTTCATTTTTTGCTTACAAGGATGTCTACAATCATTATATTTATTGCAACAAGCATGTCTATACAACTTTGGTACTCTAAACTAATTGAATTCCTTCATATAAGGGTCAAATTGATCTTGATTAGCAATTCTTATAGCTATTTTAGCTTTCAATTCTAGAATAATGAGATCTTCTCTTCATTTCTAGCTAATAAGGCTCTTTTCTTCAATGCATGGACGTACTTACACAAAATGATAGTGAAATTAAATTTTGTGTAATACAAAACATCTTATTCAATGGAACAAGCATGTTAGTACTCTTTTAGTACTCTGAATCCACTGAATTTCATCAAGCTAATAAGTCTTTGATCTTAATTAGCTTCATTATAGGCATTGAATGGTTTAACTACTAAACATTGACACTATCTCTTCATTTTTTTTAATAATAAGGCTATTCATTTTGTTATAAAGAGTCATTCACACAAAATGATCTAATAATTAACTTTTATGCCAAAAGCAAACATTATACTCATTGTAATAAGATCATTAGTACATTATTGGTACTCTAATCCCATTGAATTTCATAAAGGAAATGAGTCATTGATCTTGATTAGCTTTCCTTATAGGCATTGAATGGTTAAATTCTCCAACAATGAGATTGCCTCTTCATTTTTTGATAACAAGGCTTCTCTTTTCATTTCAAAGACCCATTTGCATAAAATATTATTATAATTAAGTTTTGTGCCAAGAAGCAAACATTATACTCATTACAATAAGATCATTGGTACATTTTTAGTGCTCTTAACCCATTAAATTCCATCAAGTAAATGAATCATTAATCTCAATTAGCTTTCCTTATAGGTATTAAATGGTTTAATTCCTAAATAGTGTGATTATCTCTTCATTTTATGATAACAAGGATGTTTATATTCATTATATTCATTGTAACAAAGCACATCTATAAAATTGTGGAACTCTAAACCCTTGGAAATCCTTCAAACAAAGGTTAGATTGATCTTCATTAGCTTTTTCTTATAGAAATTTAATGTTTGAATTCTAGAATAATGAGACTTCACTTCATTTTTCACTAACAAGGCTCTATCCTTTGTTGTAAGGACTTATTTACACAAAATAATGGTGAAATTAACCTTTTTGTCCTCTCAAAACATTATATTTATTGGAAGAGACAAGTTTGGACACTTTTGGTAGTCTAAACCTATTGAATTTCATCATTTAAACGAGTCATTGATCTTAATTAGCTTTCTTTATATGTATTGAATAGTTTAATTTTTGAACAATGAGATTGCCACTTCATTTTTTGATAAAAAGTTTTCTCTTTTCATTTTAAGGACTCATCAACAAAAAATGATCTCATAACTAACTTTTATAAGTGTTTCAATTCTTGAATAATGAGACTTTCTCTTCATTTCTAACTAACAAGGCTCCTTCATTCATTGCAAGGACTCATTTACACAAAATGATGGTGAAATTAACTTTTTGGTCACCATAAAATATTTTATATATTGGAACAAGCAAGTCTTAAAACCTTTGGTACTTTGAATCCATTGAATTCCATCAAGCAAATGAGTTATTAATCTTGATTAGTTTCCATATAGGTATTAAAGGGTTTAATTCTTGAACAATTGGACTGTCTCTTCATTTATCAATAGCAAAACTTCTTTTTTCATTGCAAGGACTCATTCATGCAAGGTGATATTGTAATTAATTTTTGTGTCAATAGCAAACATTATATTCATTGCAATAATCCTTTGAATTCCATCAAAAAGAGGTATGATTGGTCTAGATTACCTTATCTTATAAGTATTGAGTGTTTCAATTCTTGAATAATGAGACTATCTCATATTTTTTTATAACAAGATATTTCTTTACATTGCCATGACTCATTCACTCAAAATAATCTCATTATTAACCTTTGGGCCAATAGTCAATATTATATTCATTACAAGAAGCTCATTTATACATCTCTAGCACTCTAAATCCATTAAATTCCATCAAAAGAAATTTAGGAAAGTGCAATGAATTTAAGGTTATGGATTAGAAGAACTCAACAAGATTAAATTGCAAAATATGAAAATAATAATAATAATAATAATAATAACTAGATTTAAATCCTTATAGGAACTAGAACAAAATAAAGAAATGAAGCCTTTATCCCCCTTTTACCTAATTAAATTGAATTTACTTTTGAAATAGGAAGGTATCAAATAAAATTTTTTCTTTTCTCTTTTTTTTTTCTTCTTTATCAAACAAGATTTTCAATTCTTTTATTTTTTTTTTTTGCAAAATTCTAAATACAAGAAAAGATAAATTAGGGTTTGTGGATTCAAAAAACAAGAGGTTATAGAATGTGGCCAAGATGATGAACAAAAAAAAATGAACCTCAAAATTGAATAATGAAACTTCAAAGCCAAGTTATGATACCAACTTGTGTGAACCCCAAAAGACATAGCTTAATGACCCAACACAAACAAGGAACTTGAACAAGTAACTAAGAAAGCTAAATCAGATTTCAATCATGCAAGACCTAAATCCAATGTGTGACAAAAATGAACCTAAGGAATAAGAAGGATATTAACATCACACTCTAAAAAAGAAGGGAGTTAGGAGTGATAAGTGGGGTTAGATGCCATAAGAAGAGTTAATTCTTAACACGTTCTTAGTTCTTGAAAGGACTAAAGGAGAAAATTATAACTTTTAGCTTTACCAATGTTTTTCTTATTTTTAATAATGAAATGAAGACTATTTCAATGGAAAAATTTACAACTCTAACCCTAAAGAAAATGACAAAAATCCTAATTAAGCTAACAATAATTTTAATCCAATTTGCTTTTGGAGTTGTTGTAGAAATGCTTACAATCACTTGACATAGACTTATTTAGCATACTTATACAATAAATAAAGCCTCAACTTGCATTAAGATATGTTTCGTATCACTTCAAACTTAAAATGGTTTCTTTGGCCTAAATTTCTTTAATCAGTCCATCAAGTGCCTCTTTCATCCTTTTAGCTCTCAAACATGTTATTAGCCCTTCTTGAAACCTCAATGGATCCTTAGAAGCCCTCTATGCATTTGATCCTCTATTTATCTCATGATCATCTCTTCATTTCTAATTAACAAGGCTCTTTCCTACTTTGCAAGGACTCATTTACACAAAATGATAGTGAAATTAACTTTTTTTTGTCTATATAAATCATTATATTCATTGGAACAAGCACATTTGTATACCATTGGTACTTTGAATGCATTGGATGCCATGAAACAAATGAGTAAATGAACTTGATTAGCTTTGCATATGGGTATTGAATGGTTTAATTCTTAAACAAAGAGATTGTCTTATCATTTTTTGATAAATAGAGTTCTCTTTTCATTGCAATGACTCATTTACACAAAATGATTTCATAATTAACTATTGTGACAACATTAAATGATGTATCATTGAAAAAAACTCATTTCTACATCTTTGGTACTCTAAACACATTGAATTCCATCTAGTAAATAAGCTAATGATCTTGACTAGCTTTCCTTACAAATATTGAATGGTTTAATTATCAAACAAAGAGACTGTTACTTTATTTCTTAATAATAGGGTTTCTTTTTTCATAAAATGGACTCATTCACACAAAATGATCACATAATTGACTTTTGTGATAATAGTAAACATTATATTACTTGCAACAAGCTCATTTGAATATCTTTAGTCTCTAAATCTAATGAATTCTATCAAAAAAAAGGTGTGATTAGTCTAGATTACCTTTTCTTATATGTATTGAGTGTTTGAAAACCTAAATAAGACCTTCTCTTCATTTCAAGCTAACAAGGATCCTTCCTTCATTAGAAGGACTCATTTACACAAAATGATGGTGAAATTAACTTTTGTGTCTACAAAAAATATTATATTCCTTGGAAGGAGCATGTTTGCACCTTTGGTACTCTAAACCCATTGAATTCCATCAAGTAAATAAGTCATTGATCTTTTTTTAGTTTTTCTTATAAGGAATGGTTTAATTCTTAAACATTGGGACCACCTTTTGATTTTTAGATAACAAGGCTTCTCTTTTTGTTGTGAGGTCTCATTTCCACAAAACGATTGCATAATTAACTTTTTATGTCGACATCAAACATCATATCCATTGCACCAAGCTTCTTTATTCATATTTGGTACTCTAAATCCTTGTATTTTATAAAAAAATAAAAAAGGTGTGATTGGTTTAGATTTTAAGCATATTAAGTGTTTCAATTGTTGAATAATGAAATTGTCTCATTATTTCTAAATGACAAAGCTCCTTCCTTTGTTGTAAGGGCACATTTACACAAAATAATGGTGTAATCAACTTTTGTAACTACACAAAACATTATATTCATTGAAAGAAGCATGTTTGTACACTTATGGTACTTTGAACCTATTGAATTCCATCAAGTAAATGAGTCATTGATCTTAATTAGCTTTGCTTACTTGTATTGAATAGTTTAATTCTTGAATAATGAGATTACCTTTTCATTTTAATAAGGCTTATCTTTTCATTACAATAACTTATATACATAAAAGGATCTCATAATTAACTTTTGTGTCAACAACACCCATTATATTCATTGTAACAAGCTTGTTTGTACATCTTTGGTGCTTATATCCACTAAATTTCATTAAAAAATGGTTTGAGGTCTTGATTAGCTTTTGTTATATATATTGAGTGTCTCAATTCCTGAAAAATGACACATTCTCTTCACTTCTAGCCAACAAGGCTCCTTCCTTTGTTTTAAAGGACCCATTTACACAAAATGATGAAGAAATTAAATTTTATGTCTACATAAGAGCATTGTATTCATTGGATGAAGCACATTTGTATAACTTTTGTGCTTTATATCCATTGAATTTCATTAAATAAAGGAGTCATAGATCTTAATTAGCTTTCATTATAAATATTGAATGGTTTAATTCCCAAACAAAGTGATCGTCTCTTTAATTTTTGATAACAAGCACATATATATTCATTAAATTCATTACATCAAGCATGTTTATACAACTTTGGTACTTTAAACCCATTGAATTCTTTCAAACAAAGGTTTAATTGAACTTAATTAGCTTTTCTTATGGCTGTTTAATGTTTTAATTCCTAAATAATGAGACCTTCTATTCATTTCTAACTAATAGGGCTCCTTCCTTTGTTGCATGGACTCATTTATATATAATGATGGTGAAATTAACCTTTGTGCCAACACAAAACATTGTATTCAATGTAACAAGCATGTTTGCACACCTCTGGTACTTTAAACCCATTGAATTTTGTTAAATAAATGAGTCATTGATCTTGATTAGTTTTCCTTATCAGTATTGAATGGCTTAGTTAACAAATAGTGAGACCATCTATTTATTTTTTGATAACGAGACTTCTATTTCATTACAAGAGCTCCTTCAAACAAAATGATCTCATAATTAACTTTTATGTCAATTGTAAACATTATATTCTTTGCAATAAGCTTGTCTGTATATCTTTGATACTTTAAATCCATTGAATTCCTTCAAATAAAGCATTGATTGATTTCGATTAGCTTTTCTTATACTTATCAAGTGTTTTAGTACCTAAATAATGAAACCATCTCTTCATTTCTGGCTAACAAGGCTCTTTCATTCATTATAATGACTCATTTACTCAAAATGATGGCGAAATTAACTTTTGTCTCTACACAAAACATTGTACTCTTTGGAACAAACATGTTTGCACACCTTCGTACTCTAAACCCATTGAATTCTATTAATTAAATAAGTAATTGATCTTTATCAAATTTTTTTATAGGTATTGAATGGTTTAACAATGAGATCCTCTCTTCATTTTTTGATAACATGACTTTTCTTTTCATTGTAAGGACATAATCACATAAAATGTTATCATAATTATATTTTGTGTCAATAGCAAGCATGATATTCATTGCAACAAACTCGTTTGTACATCTTTGGTACTCTAAATCCTTTGAATTTCATCAAGAAAAAGGTGTGATTGGTTTATATTACATTTTTCTTAAACATATTGAGTGTTCCAATTCTTGAATAATGAGACAATCTCTTCATCTCTAGCTAACAAGGCTCCTTCCTTCATTATAAGGATTTGTTTACAACAAATGATGATGAAATTAACTTTTATGTCTATGTAAAACACTGTATTCATTAGAATAAGCATGTTTGCACACCTTTAATACAATAAACCCATTGAATTCCATCCTGTAAATGAGTAATTCATATTTATTAGCTTTCCTCATAAGTATTGAATGGTTTAATTTCTAAAAAATAAGACCATCACTTCATTTTTTAAAAACAAAGCTTCTTTTCTCATTATCAAGACTCATTCACACAAAATGATCTCATAATTAACTTTTGTGCTAGCAATAAACATTATATTCATTGCAACAAGATCGTTTGTACATCTTTTGTGCTCTAAATCCATTAAATTCCATCAAAAAAAAGTGTGATTGGTCTAGATTACTTGCATGTATTAAATGGTTCAATTCTAAAAGAATGAAACTGTCACTTCATTTCTTGCTAATAAATTTTCTCATTTAGTTGTAAGGTCTCATTCACACAAATTGATCATGAAATTATCATTAGTGTATACACTAAACATTATATTAATCATTGTAATAGCTACTTATGACATTCACATTATTAATCCATTGATTTCCATCAAACAAAAGAGTAATTGAACATGATTAACCTTTCTTCTAGGTATTAAGTGGTTCAATTCTAAAAGAATGAAATTATCACTTCATTTCATTCTAACAAACTTTTTTTGGTTTAGTTCCTTATGTGATCTAGATTTTCTAATAACCAAATTTCACATCAAACTTTGAAAAGATTTTGGCTTCATAAAGCTAGTTTAGTAAATCCTTTTTATTAGGAATTGGGTACCTAATCTAGTGTAAAACCTTACTTAAAGGTTTGTAATTAATTAGCAATCTTGGAACTTCTTATTTAGATTTAGTTGCATTTTTTACATAAAATGCAAGGCAACTCTAAGGGCAATTACTTTTTCTGATAAGCCCTTTCTTTAAGAGTTCAATAATTTTTGTTTTACAAATTTCTAAATCTTTAGGCCTCCAAGCCATAGGCCTAGCTTTGGTAAGAATTTGACTTCATTAATAGTCAACTCATAAGGAAATTCTACAATATGTTTATTCCTACTTTAGAAAGTAGTAGGGAATTTACACATATCAAAGAATTCATTGTCAATTGAACTTCATGCATTTTTGTTGTAATAATAGGAGAGTTATGGTGATCCATCCAATTTGGAGGATTCATTCTAAGCCTTTCAAATAAAAGTTTATCATCATAAGCTAACTCTTTATAAAATTTTGAAAGACATTTCAAACTTCCAAAAGCATTACAACTATTGATTGTCCCTAAATTCATCAGGAAATTTAGAGGTAACTCAATTGCTCAATTTATGGGCATAATAATTCAATTTTTAATGAAGTGACCAAAGAAGCAAATCTTGGTTTGACATAACTTCATTTTTTTTAGAAGAAGCAACTAGACCTACCTTTTTCATGATATTTAAGAAAATATTTAAATGCTTAAAATGTTGTTCAATGGTATTAGAAAAAAAGAAATACATCAATGATATAAATAGAGTAAATGCTAAATAAGTATTAAATGTTTTGTTCATAATTTTTTGAAATGTAGAAAAAGTATTTTTTTTTTTTAATCCAAAGGGAATAACATTCCTATTATTACCCTTAACCCAATCAATAAGATTAACATATTGAAGAGTTTCTAACTCATCTTCTTTCAACAAAGTGTCTAGTAGATCTATAGTACTTTCTTCTTTATCTTTAGTAATAGTCTCTAAGATAATAATCCTATCTTTTAATTTTCTAAGCTCAATTTTTAAATCTTCAATGTCAACTTTAAGCTCCATTATTGTTGGTTCCTCTCTAGTTTTTATGCTAAAAGTGCTTTCTTTTATTCAATAAATGACAGTTTTTAAACTATAACTTTTTTCTATTTCAGCAATTTGTTGGCTAAGACTAGCATATGATCTTTTGCTAGATGTAAATATTATTCTAGTAGTTCTTATTTTTCTTTGGGATTTGGAATTTTGTCAATAAGATCCAAAATGATGCTACCAACATTTGTTAAGACTAATAAGCCATTATATTTACATATAGCTTGATTGGGATTATATTTTCCTTTGTCGCTAATGTCTAAATCAAGCTCAAAAGAATTATTTTCTTCAAGAACTTCAATTTCTATATTTGATCCATTTGAATCAATTTTTTCTAAGAAAATGTGCATTAAAAAATTTTTTAAGACATTTATCGAGAGTTATCTCTTGAATTTTTTGCTTTGTTTTGCACTTACTTGAATAGTGCCCTATTTTGCTACATTTATAGCAAACAATTATTTTCTTTGGTTTTGGCTTTATAGGCATTTACTTTGCTTTATTCCTTTCTTCTCATAAAAAGCTTTTCATTTCATATAGGGTTAATAACCTTTCTTCTTTGGTTTATTGGGATATCTTATGCGTGGATAACCCATTTGCTTGCAAAAACTACCCAAAGCCCTTTTACCATGAGATTTCTCATTTTGTAACTACTTATGTAGTTTAATTTCATTATAGAGTTTAATTCCTTTAGTGAATACTTCAACAGCTAGTTCACCATAAGTGTAGTGATTATAATTAATTATTATATAATGATTGGCTTTAAGCCTAGTTTTAACTCTCTCAGCAAATAAGGTAGGTAACTTAGAGAGAAATTTTTCTTTCTAAAAGATACTTTGACTATCTTCTCAAGTAAAGACCTTAGAGAAAAATACATCTTCAAACCATTTAAAATGAGACAAGTTGGGACATCTCAAATTAATGAGTTAGTCATAAGTCTTGTCTATTAACAAAATGGTAATACTAATAAAATGATTGGTGATTATATAAACTAGTGTATTAACACAATCAGAGAACAATATTGTTGCTTTTGGTTTTATAGAGGAAAAATTTTGATTTTTTAACTTATTAGATAAATAAAAATCCCGCCAGCCTTTAAGTTATTTAATAAACCTCTTGTTATGATTTTAGGGAATTGAGAGTCAAAATTACTCATTGTTTTGGTAGCAATTACAAACATCATCATGTAATGCAACAAAATTAGAATCTAATGTTTAATCATACCATCGAGATTTTATTCAACTATACTACTACCATCATATTAAACATAAATATACTTTAACTGTTCTTCAAATAACAGGCCAACATGTATTGATCTTGGATAGCATAACATAGTAGGAACCTTATTAAAGGTTATTTTATTAATAGAAAGAGGTTCCTTCATATGAGAAGCACTCCTCTCAAATGGTTGTTGTTCTAATAAGAACATTTGTTGATGTTGATCTAACTCTTCTAATTCTTCTTTGATATTTTCACCTTTATTGTCAGATTTAATCTAATTTTCTTTTTCCAAAACAATAGCTTTTTATCTTTTAGACCAAGGCTTTTAAGCATTTAACTATTTCCTTAACTAGTTTTATTTTTTTAGAACTATTATTGGTCATATTATAGTTAATATCTTTAAAGGATAAGGGTTTAATTAAAACCCCTTTTTTATTTCTAATTTAACCAAAGGCTTAGGAATAGAGTCCCATTTGTGAAATATTTCTTCAACTTTTTACTCTATTCTAATCAATTAAGAGCCCACCAATTAAGATAGAAATTAGTACAATTGTCTTACTATATTACAGCATTGGTCATAGCTTTGGCCTTACAAGGCAAATCTATAACCTCACTTTCCTTAATTTTTAAAGAAAGGTTTAAAGCAAAAGGGAAAATATTGATAACCTTTTTGCGCTTTTAGGTTAAATACTCTTGGTAAGCTTTTTCAAGGATTGGGTAGTTTTTTTAGATCAAAAAATTAGGAAAAGGTTTTTGAATATTTTGAATATAACTAAAAATATCAATAATACTCATTTCTGCAATATAATTTATGCCTTTAATGCCAAAGTTTTGTTGTCCTTGATTAAGGGTCATAAAAAAAAATTTCCTTTTAGGATATTTTTAGAAGAGTAAAATAATACTTTTACCTTTTCCTCTATCTCATTATATTCCTAAATAACAAGACTATCTCTTCATTTTTGACTAACAAGGCTCTTGCCTTTGTCGCAAGGACTCATTTTGACAAAATAATGGTGAAATTAACTTTTGCATTGAAACGAGCACATTTGCACACCTTTGATACTCTATACCCATTAAATTCAATCAAGTAAAATGCATCATTGACCTTTATTAGAATTCATTATATTTATCGAGTGGTTTACTATATGAACAATGAGATTATCACTTCAATTTTTATGAACAATGAGATTATCACTTCAATTTTTATCACAAGACTTCTCTTATCATTAGAAGGACAAATTTACATAGAATGATGGTGAAATTACCATTAATGTCTACATAAAACATAATATTCATTGCAACCAGCTTGTTTATACATCTTTTATACTTTAAATCCATTGAATTTCATAAAAAAAAAAAGGTTTGATTGGTTTAGATTACCTTTCAAATATGCATTGAGCTTTTCAATTCCTGAATGAGACCATTTTTTCATTTCTAGCAAACAAGACTTGTTCCTTTATTGAAAGGACTCATTCATTGCAATAAGCTTGTTTTAAAATATTTAGTACACTAAATCCATTAAATTCCAATTGGTGTGATTTGTGTATATTACCATTTCTTATATACATATTGTGTAAATGAGTGCTTCTAATGAAAGAAGGAGATTTGTTACTTAGAATTGAAGGGATAGTCTCATTATTCAAGAATTGAAAATCTTGATACATAGAAACATGTTTGTGTCTACACAAAATAATATAATCATTAAAACAAGAACGTTTGCACACCTTTGGTACTTTGTACCCATTAAATTCTATCAAGTAAAATGAGTCATTGATCTTTATTAGCTTTCCTTATAGGTATTGAGTGGTTTAATTCCTAAACAATCAGATTGCCTCTTCAGTTTTTCATATCAAGACTTCTCTTTTCATTGGAAGGGCAAATTTACACAAAATGATGGCAAAATTAATATTTATACATCTTTGGTAGTCTAAATTCATTGGATTTCATCCAAAAAAAAAGTGTATTCGATCTAGATTATGTTTTAAAATATATATTGGGTGTTTCAATTCCTAAATGAGACCATCTCTTCATTTTTAGCTAAAATGGCTGTTCCTTCATTGCAAAGACTCATTCACACAAAATGATCTCAAAATTAACTTTTGCATCCACTATAAACATTATATTGATTGCAATAAGCTCATTTATACATCTTTGGTACACTAAATCCATTGAATTCCATGAAGTAAAATAAGTCATTGATCCATTACAAATATTGAATGGTTTAATTCCTAAGCCAATTTTTCATAACAAGAAATTTTTATCATTAAAAGGACAATTTTACGCAAAATGACAATGAAATTAACATTTGTGTTTGCACAAAACATTATAATCATAGCAAAAAGCTTGTTTGTAAATCTTTGGTACTCTATATCCATCAAATTCCATCAAAAATTGGTGTGATTGTTCTAAATTACCATTTTTTATTCATATTTTGTGTAAATGAGTGCTTGCAATGAAAGAAGAAGCTTTGTTAGTTAGAAATGAAGAGATATTCTCATTATTCAAGAATTGAATCACTTAATACGTATAAGCATGTTTGTGTCTTCTCAAAACATTACTTTCATTGGAACAAAGCACATTAGCACACTTTCCTTATAGATATTAAATGGTTTGATTCTTGAACAATTAGACCATCTATTTAATTTCTTTTAACAAGATTTCTCATTTTATTTAAAGGACAAATTTACACTAAATGATGATGAAAACAAAATTTATGTTTATATAAAACATTATATTCAATGCTACAAGCTCATATGTACATCTTTGGTATTCTAAATGCAATGAATTTCATGAAAAAGAAAAAAGGTGCGATTGGTGTAGATTACCTTTTCAAATATGTATTTAGTGTTTCAATTCCTAAATGAGACAATCTCTTCATTTCTAGCTAACAAGGTTGCTTCTTTTGTTGTAAGGACTCGTTCAGATAAAATGATCTCATAATTAACTTTTATGTCAATAATAAACATTATATTCATTGCAACAAGATTGTTTGTACATCTTTCATATGCTAAATCCATTGAATTCCATCAAATAATGTTGTGATTGGTCTAGAGTACCATTTCTTATACATATTTTGTGTAAATGAGTGCTTGCAACAAAAGAAGGAGCTTTGTTAGTTCAAAATAAAAGGTTGGTCTCATCATTTATGAATTGAAACACTCAATACATATAAGCATGTTTGTGTTTACACAAGACCTTATAACCATGCTTGCTTTAACACCTTTAGTACTCTATACCCAAGTATAGATTAGGGATTAAAAAACTTAGTATGTATAAGCAAGTTTGTGTCTACACAAAACATTAAAATCCTTGGATCAAGCATGTTTACACCTTTAGTACATTGTACACATTGAATTCCCTCGAGTAAAATGAGTCATTGATCTTTATTGGCTTTCCTTATAGGATTTAATTCTTGAACAAAGAGATTGTCTCCTCAATTTCTCATGACATGACTTCACTTTTCATTAGAAGGGAAAATTTACACAAAATGATGGTGAAATTAACAATTTGTCTTCACAAAACGTTATATTTATTACAACATACTTGTTTGTACACCTTTGGCACTTTGTACCCATTGAATTGCATCATAAAAGGGTATGATTGGTCTAGATTACCTTTTTTAAATATGTATTGAGAGTTTCATTTCCTAAACAAGACCATCTCTTTATTTCTAGCTAACAAGGCCAACCTTTCCTTCATTGCAAGAACTAATTCACAAAAACTGATCTTGTAATTAGTTTTTTTGTCAACAACAAACCTTATATTCATTGCAAAATGCTCATTTGTACATCTTTGGTACAATAGATCCATTCCATCAAAAACTGGTGTGATTCATCTAGATTATGATTTTTTATGCATATTTGGTGTAAAAGAGTGTTTAAATGAAAGAAGGAGCTTTGTAAGTTAGAAATAAAGAGACAATCTCATTATTCGAGAATTGAAGCACTCAGTATATATAAGCATGTTTGTGTTTACTTAAAACATTATATTAAATGGAACAAGCGTGTGTGTACACCTTTGGTACTCTATAACAATTGACTTCAATCATGTAAAATGAGTCATTGATCATTTTTATCTTTCTTTTTAGGTATTGAATGGTTTAACTCCTAAACAATGAAACTATCTCTTCTGTTTTTCAAACAAGACTATATTTTTCATTAGAAGGACAAATTTATGCAAAATGATGGAGAAATAACATTTGCATCTACACAAAACATTATAATCAATGAAACAAGCTTATTTGTACATCTTTGGTACCTAAATCCATTGAATTTTATCAAAATGTGTTGAGATTTATCTATATTACCTTTTGAAATTCTTATTGAGAGTTTCATTTTTTGAATGAGACCATTTTTTCATTTCTAGCTAAAAAGGCCCCTTTCATCATTCCAAGGACTCATTCACACAAAATGATCCCATAATTAAAATTTGGTTATACAACAAATATTATATTCATTGCAACAAGCTCATTTGTACATTTTTGCTACTTTAAATCCATTGAATTCCATCAAAAAATGGTGTGATTCATCTAAATTACCATTTCTTATACATATTTTGTGTAAATTAGTGTTTACAATGAAAGAAGGAGCTTTGTAAGTTAAAAAGAAGAGATGGTCTCATTATTCAAGAATTGAAACACCCAATTCATATAAACACATTTATGTCTACTTAAAATATTATATTAACTCAAACAAGCACATGTGCACACCTTTGGTACTCTATACCAATTAAGTTCAATAAAGTAAAATGAGCCAATGATTTTTTTTAGCTTTCCTTATAGGTATTGGATGGTTTAATTGCTAAACAATGAGACTATCTCTTCAAATTTTCAAGACAAGACTTTACATTTCATTAGAAAGACAAATTAGGTGACTTCACTTAATATAAAGCTTATTAATAGAAAGAAGTAAACAATTGTTACATGGATTTACTTCACTTAATACAATTGTTCATTACAACAAAGAACATTATTCATTGCTTCTCTTTGCATGGATTTAAAGACAGGAAAAGACAAACTAGGGCTTGAAGATTCAAAGAAAAGGAGGTTTTAGAATGAGGCTAAGAAAAAGAACAAAAGAAAAAATCAAATTTAGATAAATAAACCTAATTTAAGCCCTAAAGCTCTTATACTAGCTAATGTGAACCCCAAAAGATTTGGCTAGGGGACTTAACATGCATAAGGAATCAAACAAGAACCCAAGAAAGCAAAATTAGATTTCAATCATGTAAGACCTAGACCCAATGTTCAAGGAAAATGAACTTGAGGTATAAAGAAGGGCAACAAAGCATATCTTAATGCTAGTTGATTGAATAAATTTGGGCCAACAAAGCTAATTCAAGCCAAAATGGTGGCAAATCATATCTTAACGTGGGCCAAGGCTTTATTAATTTTATAAGTATACTAAATAGGCCTATGTTAAGTGATCATAAGAGTTTCTATAATAACTCCTAAAAATTAGGAGTAAGGTTTCTACAACAACTCCTAAAAAAAGGAGGTGATTTGTTGTTAACCTATTTAAGATATTTGTCCTTATGTCTAAGGTTTCTTTATGATTGTTAATTCTTCTTATAAATAGGTTTGATTTCATTGTTAAAGGAGGTAAGACATTTGGTGAAGTAAAAGTGAGAATTTTCTCCCAATTCTTTTAAGAACTAAAGAACTTATCAAGAACTAACTCTTTTTATGGTGTTAAACCCAACATGTCAATCCAAAATTTGATATTTTCTAGACTTTGGCCTCCATGTCCTTCTTCCATACCTTTGGTTCATGTTTCTTTGAACTTTGGGTTTAAGTCTTGTGTAATTGAAATTTAATTTAGCTTTTTTAGGTTCTTATTTGATTCCTGATGCCTGTTGGGCCCCTAAGCCATGTCATTTCAGTTCACATCATCTAAGGATCCATTAAGCATTCAAAGAAAAAATTATTCCCTAACCAAGGATAGTGGTATGTATTCCTTAATTAAAAACTTCGAAAGCCTTAATCAAATTAAGAAAGAGATTCCTAAGGATTACCTTTTGCTTTAGGATTTTGACAAGAACAAAAGAGGTTTGGATGTCGATACCTTGTTGGCAAACTCAGACACTAGACAACTTATAATTGATTTATAGCTTGTGATTGTTGGCATACTTTAAGCTTTCCAACATTTTTTTCAAAATACTTGGTACGTATGAGGCCTTCCTATATATAATTAAGATCCATACTAGTATCAATGGATTTAGAGTTAGGGATGTACAAGTCAAAATTAGTTAGCAATTTTCAAATGGATTTTAACAAGCCATTTATGTGAGGTGAATTCTATTAAAAGAAACATAAATTCATTATTTTCAAGGCTTTCAAGTTGTTAGGCTTTAAAAGATTTTGGTTAATCTAAAACCTTTGTATTTTGAGGGTTTAATTGGTTTAGTAGCGACACTAGCATTTAATGGTCTTGTGTTTGTTGGGCCTTGAGATTTTAGATCTCTTGCTTGATTTTGTTTATTTCATGTTTAAGGTTTATCAAAGTGATAGGCTTGGTTTAGGGTTGGACAAACCTTTTTAGAACATCCTTAAGATCATAAGGAGCTTGGATGGACTAATGTAATCGATTTGGATTTGAAGTTGATGGGCTTTCAATGAGCTTTTGTAGAAACTAGGCTTTAGTTTGATCATTTCCTAATGTATCAAGTATCTCAAGTATTTTCTCTTGATCACATGTTAAGACACTAACCTCTTTCTCTTCTGACCCTATTTTAGAAGAGGCTTCAAGTTCATCAACTTAGAGACCAACTTCACCCTCAAAAGATAGTTCAAGAGTACTAGCTTCTAAGGTTTCAACCAATAATGCCTATAGTTACACTTCAATAGTATCAAGTAGTTCAAGGGCTTGGAGTTTTTATGAAGTTTATAGTATCTAGACATGTGACCAAGCTTACCATAGTTATAATAGACATATATAGATGTATAGGCTTTTGTTTGTTTAGGCTTATTACGTTTAGGCCTAAAAGTTGTTTTGGGCTTAAAAGATTGTTGGTGTTTGTTGGGCTTAGATTTTAAGTAAAAAGGATTTTTTAATTTGGTATTGGGCCTATGATTTCTTTTGGTCTTTTCTTTCTGATAAAGGTTATCATCAAATTGAGCATCAATGGATCCTAACTCCTTTTGAGACAGCTTTTGTTCCCACTGGATCCATTTTTTTGAGCTTTAGATCTGCACCAATCTATAATCCTTTCTGGACAAGTTTATCAATTCACTATAGGCCAACTGATGAGAAAGAATTTGACCATTATACTATGCTTGCAATTTAGATCTTATGTTAAAAACATATCTTTATGCCAATAGAAATTGTGTAAATATTTACATTTTAGATTTGAGAAGAGTTCAACGTTCTTATCCTTTAAGTGAGATGGATCACTAATAAAGTGCTTTGTTCTGGCAAAGATAAGACTAGCCATAGCATTCGGGATTGTTTGTTGGTTATTATCAAGGAGAGGTTCATCATAAACATCTCTCTTGATAGCTTGGAAAATGCCATCATGGCTAGCTAAAGTGAGTATGTGATCCCACTAGCCTTTGAGCTATCTTGAGAATCCTACAACATGGATCTCAACATTGGCTTGGTTAAAGGATGATGAAATTAACTTTTATGTCTACATAAACCATTTTATTTATTAGAACAAGCACATATGTATTCCTTTGGTATTCTAAATCTATTGAATTCCATCAAGTAAAAGAATCATTGATCATGATTAGCTTTCCTTATAGGTATTTGATGGTTTTATTCCCCAATAATGAGGCTATTTTTTTCACTTTTTGATAATAAGACTTCTCTTTTGTTGTAAGGGCTCATTCACCCAAATGATCATGTAATTAACTTTTGTGGCAATAATAATCATTATATTCTCTGTAGTGAGCTTGTTTGTAAATCTTTGGGGTTCTAAATCCATTTAATTACATCAAAAAAAGATGTGATTGGTCTAAATTACCATTTCTTATTTATATTGAGCGTTTCAATTCTTGAATAATGAGGCCTTCTTTTCATTTCTAGCTAACAAGACCCCTTCCTTCATTGCAAGAACTCATTTACACAAAATAATGGTGAAATTAACTTTTGTGTCTACACAAAACATTATATTCATGTGACTAAACATGTTTGCACATCTTTGGTACTTTAAACCCATTGAATTCCATCAAGTAAATTATTAATTGATATTTAGCTTTCCTTATAGGTTTTAATGGTTTAATGTTTAAACAATGAGGCCATCTCTTAATTTTTTATAACAAGACTTCTCTTTTTGTTGCAAAGTCTCATTCACACAAAATGAGTTCATAATTATCTTTTGTGACAATAGCAAACTTTATATTTATAGCCACAAGCTCATTTGTACATCTTTGGTACATTAAATCCATTAAATTCCACCAAGTAGTCATTGATTTTTGTTACCTTTCTTTATAGGTATTGAATGCTTTAATTCCTAAATAATGAGACTTTCTTTATTTTTTTGATAACTAGACTTCTTTTTTCATTGCAATGACTCATTTACACTAAATGAGGGTAAAATTAACTTTTGAGTCTCTACAAAATATTATATCCATTGGAACAAACACATTTGCACACCTTTGGTAGTTAAAACCTGTTGAGTTCCATCAAGTAAATGAGTCCCTTGATCTTAATTAGCTTTCCCTTAAAGATATTAAATGACTTAATTCTTAAATAACCACCTTCTTATTTTTTAATTTTATTTCTTTATGTGTTCCTTGTATCTTCTTTTGATTAAAAGGAGTTTTAAGTTTTTGATGTAAATTCCTATAAGTAATTTCATTAGTTAGAGAACTAAAGAATCTTTCATTCCTCTTAATCTTTTTCTAAATCAAATCAATTTCTCTATATTGAAAAATGGAAGTAAATTTAAAGCTAACAAGCTTTATGTTAATCTTTGCATTTATGTGTCATCATCTATTTTCTTTATTGGATATAACATATATAAGAAATGATTTCCTAATATAAAATCTTGTGAAAGAATTTTAATCATCACGAAATAAATTTTTGAACATATACCATCATTACAAATAATGACTTATGATAGCTTGTATTTAAAAACTACTTACTCTAATCAATAGTGTCTAATATTTTTGTTGTTTTTGAAAAAAATTTTAAAGGTATTAGTCCTTCTTAATATGGATTTAAAGTATTAAAGCCAAACCTAGTGAAGTATCCATTATAAGTTACAGTTGAAACCTAATCTGTGTTTTCATTTTTAGCTCATGCGAGCTGTGGTTAGGTGTGAATGCTTTTGGTGTAAATGACTGACAGTGATTCTATGACGCATATGGATAAACTTCATCGAAGTTGGCACTCTAATAGTAAAAATAAAGAAATTATTATCAATGAAAATATAAATGATATTTATCTTTAGAATTAGAAATTACCATCATCCTTATTGTCACATATATATATATATCAAATGATAGTTTTTTTTAATCTAAATTTGATTATGTTATTAAAATAATTGAAGAAGCTTTACCCTTATCTCAAGGTTATAATGATTTTTTTTCTTGTTATCCCAAGAACTTATTAGTTCATACGAAAGAAAATATAAATTTCCCTATATTGGCATGATTCAAGTAGCTTTAAAGCTAGCCACAAGATTAGTTTAAGTAACTCTACCATAACTTATGTTAGAGACTAAAGACATAATAGGTTTCATGACTCCTTATTAGGAGTAATAGAATCTAGTCTGAGTGATAAACCTATTTATTTTTCTTGTTACCCCAACTTTACTCTTTCTCTCAAATCCTAATCTCATGCATGCTTTGTGCTTAGATGTTAAAACCAAGGGATTCAATATGATGCATTCTTCAAAAAATTTAAAAACATGGGAAGATTGTTTGCTACATGTAAAGTTTGCATATAATAGGAGTGTTCATTCTACTATTAGTTACTCTCCATTTGAAATTGTGTATGGTTTAAATCCTTTGACTCCTTTAGATTTGATACTTTTACTTGTTGATGATATGTTAGCTTAAATGGAGAACACAAGGCCAAAATAGTGAAGAAGTTTCACAAGAAGGTGTGGCAACAAATTGCAAAGTGAACATAGCAATATATGCATCCCATGCCAACAAATGGAGAAAGAAGGTGGTAATTAAACCTAGTGATTGAGTTTGGGTGCATATGCACATGGAAAGGTTCTTGGCTTAAAGGCATTCAAAGTTGTAGCATAAAGGAGATGGTCCATTCCAATTGGTGGCACAAATTAATGATAATGCCTCTAAGTTAGACCATTTCAGTGAGTACAATGTGAGTGCAACATTTGATGTTTATAATCTTTCTCCTTTTGATGCAAGTAATGATTTAAGCATAAATCCTTTTAAGGAAAGGTGAAATGATAAGATCCATGGAGAAGTTAATGCATAGAGGGCTTCTAAGGATCCATGGAGCATTCAAGAAGGGCCAATAAAATGTAAAAGAGCTAAAAGGATGAAAAAAGCACTTAGCAAGCTAAATCATGAAATTTGTTCCAAAAAAAAAGCTAATTCAAGCTTGAAGAGTGGAAAAACATATCATAATATGTTCCAAGGCCTTATTAATTTGATTGGAGTACTTATTAAGTTAGGGTTACAATAAACTCCACTCCTAAATAAGAATTTGTTATAAAATATGGCAACTCCTAAAACAAATATGAGTAGATTGTTGTTAGCTTATTTATGAAGTTTGTCATTATCTCTAGGGTATGGGTTATTAATTTATCCCATAAATAAGTCTATTTGCATTGTTAAAAAAAAAAAGAACATTAGTGAAAATAAAAGTGAGAATTTTCTCATTTAATTCTTTCAAGAACTAAAAAATTTATTAAAAACTAACTCTTCTTATAGTATTTAACCTAAACTTATCACTCCTAAATCCCTTCTTTTTCTAGAGTGTGATGTCCATATCCATCTTTATACCTTAAGTTTGTGTTCCTATAAGATATTTACACAATCAAGATAGGGGAATGGGATTGTTATCTTTACAATTCTTTTGAAATGGTAAAGCTTCTTTCCTCCACCTTTATAAAGCATCACCAAAAGCACTACAATTTCTGCACTTTGGCCTTGTTTAGGTAGGAATCAAGCCCCTTTCTAAGGGTTAAATACTTCTATTCTTATTATAAACTTTGATGATTCTCTCATAAGTATTATAAAAACAAGCCTATGTTCTGATCTAATTTATTTCAATTGTTTTCTAGATTTTGTAGTTTCTTTGCATGAAAGGAATATTCTTGATGTTCTTTCCTTGCAAATCAAACTTCACAACAATGGATTCATTAAAGGATTGATTCCACTAAGCCTAATGTATAAGATACATTATAAGGCTATGAAAATAGTGTTCAACACTAAAGCCCTCTAACACATAGCCCATGGAGAAACAATTCTATAAGAAACAAACATGCACAGAGCTAACCTTGAAACACATAAGCATATCAAATGGCATAAGGTAAATCTACTTGACACCTAGAAACTTGAAAATGTTTCTACCACAAAGCCTCCTTTGGTGATAGATGTCAACAAGATTACTTGGCATGAAAATGACTATGTCAACATATCATTTGTTAGACACTTCATAAGTGTCAAATCCAAATCTAGTAAGGACAAAGATCTAGAAACCAAAATCTCAAATTATTTCTATACAACCTTTATGTGAGATAGCCATCTAGCACTTATGCTCAAATTGGTAGTACAAGAGGTGTAGATCTATATGGATAGGTCCCTCAAGCCACTTATGCATCACCATAATAGAAATCCCTAAAATCTCCTCGAGCCTTAACATTATAGGTCCAATTTCCTATTAAGCATAAGATATATCCTGAGCTCCATGTTTTGGAAAAAGATTTTGTAATTAAAAAAGAAATTTTAAGAAAAGAATTTTATGGCTAGCAAAATGCTGAAAAAAGATAATGGTTTTTCAAAAATTTTTAAAATGAGAAAAAGTTAAAAGTCCAACAAGATTATTATGATTAGATGACCAAAAACAAAAAGCATGTTTTATTCTTTGATTGGTTTGACAAGTACTATTTTCAATGGGGATATGAGTACTTTTGGCCATCTTTCATAGCAGAAGATGAATTACAAGCTCAAAATCCAATCACAACAATGCAAGTTAATAAATGGCTCAAAAATAAAGTCAATCCATCCTTCATCTTGTGAAATTTAATTCAAGCACAAAAGCTCTTCTATTCTTATGTCACCATTCAATATGCATAGAGAGCATGAAGATTTTTGAACAAAAGAGATACAAAAGCATATTGAACAAAATAAATATACAAATAAAATTTTATAAACAATTGGCAACCAACTCTCAAACATGGATGCCACTGTATCAAGTTTTCAATTTCAAAAGAAATTTCAAAATTTGATGCCCTACTATAGAGTTTTCAACAAAAGCTATTTTTGAACCCTTTCAAATTTCAAATACATCATCAAATGAATTTTAGGAAGCTTTGATGCTCAAACTGCAAGCTCTAAAGAAATCTAAACCTGAAGAATCAACATGCAAAGAGGTATAGACTTTGACTACACTTGATGATGGCTCATCTTAAGCTTCTATGACAGACACAGAATCATTAAAGGTACAACATCTCAAAATGGAACCATTGGGAACATTTTCTAAGGTATACTATCCCAGATTCAAGGCTCTTGACATTTCTTTTGAAGAAAAACCAGCTTTTCTTCAAACAAAATATAGTTCCAATTCAATTTATGATTGGAACATTGATAGATATTCTGAACATCAGATTCTAAATCTCCTTTAATAGATGACTATGATGTCCAAAGTGGAAGCACTAGGAACATCTTCAGAAATGGGGACACAAGCTCAAGTTGGAACTTTGGCCTTGGGCTTGATTGGTGCTTGGCATTGTTCTTACCAGATGGCATCAATCATATATTAATAATATATTTTTATATAATGGTAAAAAGTTCTTTAAAAATCATGTACAATATCATATTATTGGTCCTTCTCATAAATTGGATTAAGGGAATTTCTTTAAAAATTAAAATGAGCAAAAATCTTGTTATTGAAAATCAAAAGCAAGAGAAGATATCTTTTTTCCCTATGGGCAGCAACCTAAAAGGCAAAATCTTTAAGAGCAAAAATGAGCAATTAAGGCAAAGTTGCATGCCTAGGAACCAAAGACAATAACTGAAATCTTTACTTTTTATTATTTTCTGATTACTTTTAAGTAGTTAGGTATAAGCCTAGCCTATTATTATTTTCTAATTCCATCTATCATGAGGTGGAGTGCTCATAAAGTAGATAGACATTGTGAGTTTCTGCTAGCTTTATCTACAATTCGAAATGTTCATGTCTTGCTTGAAAAATAATGGATGAATTCATTTTATGAGTCAAAATAATATCACCTAAAATAAATTGTGACCACCATGAGATTTTATAATGACATTGTGTTTTTCTTTTGGTAGAAAGATGTTGCATTTCCTGCTTTAGAAATAATGGGTGAAAATAAATAACAAATGCTATATTAAGTTTCATTTCTAAATGAGTAAATATTTATGTTTACAAATCAAAAACATTGTGAGCTTATGCCAAAAACGAATCTTCATTTGTAACTCAAAATGTTTGCTACAAAAATAATGGGTGAAAACATTTTATCAATTAAAATAAAATGCGACCAACTTGATATTCTATAAGGTACTATTATAGTTTGTCATAATTGTAAACATTTTCATTTCCACATTTGTAGATATTCATGTTCGAAGGTCTTGCACGAGGGAACTAGATAGATATGAAAGAAACATGCTAATAAACTTATTTTTACTCACAAAGTTCATAATATCACCCGCATAGCATTGTGATCCAAATAAAGATAGTCCAACACATGCATTGATATATAATTCTTGTAATTTTGCTATAAAAGACGGAACCCAAGGTAAACCCTTTCACCATATAAAGATAGACACTTTATGTATGATTTATGTATACTTGTTCTTTTAGTTTATTCCTACTCATAGCGAAGGTAACTGGAACTTAAAGGGGAAGAGGATCCTTGAGCAATGAGGCAATGCAATCTCTGAGGAAATAGGAGTTTGTGTAGCCATCACCGTCCTTGCAAATAACTTCTATTGCTCGTGTGAGGTTCAGAATACACTACAAAAGAACCATTGGAACTGGAGTTGGAGCCAAGCACTCTTCATGTATATCTTCCCATGAATATGCAATCTCTTGGCAATCTGGAGTTGAGGCAATGCAAACAATCGATGAGGCTCTAACCATCTTTGGGAAATTGGACACCCGCTCAAAGGCCTCCCTTGTAGCAATTGGCCCCATGCCAACAAAAGACGTCGTTGAAAGCATCGGCTAGGCAGAAGTTACTAAAGATATCTCCAAATATTCCTCAATTGTTGGAACATAGTCTGAATCCCGCCATTTTGCTTCAGCCATGTAGCATTGGACCACTTTCTTCAACTGGGAGACACACAAGTATTTCGAAAAAAATAAACGAATAAATAAAAGCTTATGTCAATTGTCAAGGCATAAGCACTCCAAATTCGTAACAAATTTAAAAAGCAAATTTAACAAGTGGCATACATACTTCTCCTGTGAACTATTCTACATCATACAACATTCCTTCTTTTTCCGTTGTCTTCCAGTTCCTTGTAGGCATCAAGAACTAAATCATAAACCATTTTCATATTCTCTGGAAGCATATTGGCAGCCTTAATGTCCCATCTGAAAATTGACAGATGTCTATTAATGTCAAAGTTTGCCACAAGGACAAGCTTCAGCTTCCTTAATATCACTTATTAAAAATAATAAAAACAAAGCTAGCTAGCGCGTTTCTCGATCAACTCTAATTTGGAATTTGTATTAGCAAAGTAGATAAATCAAATTACAATGGCCACAAGTGGACTAATGATCATAGAGTTGTTAACCCCTTAACCTCATCAATACCAATTGCAAACCCTGAACTCAACCAACCAAAAAAATAGATTACCTTACCTACGCTAGCTTGAGTTCCTTCTTGGTACCTTAATTAACATATGTATCATCTAAAATAGATAATGTGCCAATAAATTTCTTCTTGCATTGATTCAACAATAATTTCTTGTTAGTTAAGCATGGAAAAAGAGGCTTGCATGGTTTAGTTACCTTAGAGTTAGAAACATGAGAGAGGAAATAATTCCCCCAAATCGTAGGATGGTAATCGGCAGTTGGGCGATTGACACTAGATGTTTGATTTTGGAGTAAAGCAGAAACTCCTGAAATTTGATCTACCATAGTCTTCCTTCTTTCTCTGCTTGCTAGCGTGTGGAGTTCGTTTGAGACCATATTTATAGGCCCACTGCGTGGAATAGGTTGTAGGGTATTGCCCAAATATAATGTTTGAAAACCAAAAACGGTGTAACAGGAGCTTAAACAGGTACAATTAATATTTGGTAACAAATTTATGTCTATTTCAAACTTCAAATTTGCAACAATAATTAATTAGGTTAGAAATTGTGAATTTATTTTGTAACTCACATTACAATATAGAAATTGAGTAATAAATGTTTATTTTATGTAACATTTTAAAATTCAATCAACAATATTGCAACTGATACTAAAATTAATTACCTTATGTGAGACTTCATTCATGAATCTGCAAAGGATTGATGAAACTCTAACCATCTTAGAGAAATTGGATGCACACTCACATGCCTCCATTCTAACAATTGGCCCCATGGTAACAAAGAATGTAGTTGAAAGTCTTCTAATAGAAAATTAGATCATTTAAAATTATTTAATTACTTTAAATTGTATATAAATATTATTTTTTATAAAATAAAATTTTATTTTATTTATTTGTAATAGAGATTATGTAATTTTTTTAAAATAAAATAAAATATACATTAAAATCAACTTTTTCAAGGGTTTATGATTTGTAGGATTATTCTTAAACTTGTCTTTTTTATTTCCTAACATAAAAATAGTGATGATGATTTCTTTTTAAAATAATTGGTGGTACACAATGGTTTATGTTGTAATTATAAACTATTTTGTGACATAATTGAATTATTTTAAAACACAACTTTTTAATTCACTTGTATAATATTAAATGTATATAATATGTCATTAGTTAATTGATTAAAGGGAGATTTTAATTCTAATTCTAATTTATTTTTTATGAATATAATTTACTAATAATTTTATATTATATAATAACTGAGTTTTAATAAAATAAAAAATAATAATATAAATTTATATAATATAAAATTATAAGTTATATTAAAAATAAATAAATAAATATAACAAGTACTTTGAAAATATATTGTAAAAAATATTTAAAAATATTTTTAAATTTTTTCCAAACAATAAAATTATTTAAAAAAATTTCTAAAAAATATCTTACATAAACAAGTTATTTTTCAACAAATAAAAAGACCCTAAATTAAAAACCAATTAACTTGATTGAATTTTAACATCAAAGGCTCTTAGGATGATATAAAAAAACAAAATAGGTAGGTTACTAGGTTAGAAAAAATTACATCTTTTTGTACATGATTTTTGATTGGGTTTTATTCATTTCACTACACAAAAACTAAAACTCATTGTATAAATATTCGATTCAACTCATCATCATCTCAGTTAACCATTTATAAAATTAATTCAGTTAATTATACATTCAATTCAATTCAATTTATTTTTGTTAATTAATTAAAATATTCAGCTTATTTGAGCATAATTACTATTCACTAGACACACTTGTGTAAAAATAATTGTTACAACCATCATGCTTACCGTTATGAATTAAGAGTATTCAAAAATTTCAAAAAAATTCATGTAACTAATAAAATTCAATTAAATCAAATTTTATAATTAATTAATTAAATTAATATAAATTAATTTTTTAATCTAATTACAATTTTTAATTTTAAAAATTATATTTAATTAAATTAAATTATAATATTATTTTATATATTTTTTATTTTAATAATATTAAAAAATATTTTAAGAACAATTATTAATATAAAATAATAAGGAAATTGGACATCCATGCCTCATTGTAAGAATTGGTCCTATGCCAACAAAGGATGTTATTGAAAATCTTGTTATTAAAAATTAAACTATTTGAAAATTATGTAATAAATTTAAATTATATGTAAATATCACTTTTTATAAAATAAAATTTATTTTTATTGATTTGTAATAGAGATTATATAATTTCTTTTTCAAAATAAAATAAAAATATACTTTTAAAATCATTTTTTTTTTTAGTTTGTGATTTACATAATTGTTCTTAAGCTCACCTTCATTATTTCCTACCATAAAACCAAAGATAATGATTTCTTTTTAAAATAACTAGAAGGACAAATCTATTTATGTTGTGGTTATAAATTATTTTGAGACACATGTAACAGTTACAAAATTATTTTTAAGGCATAACTATTTATTTAATAATTTTAAATTTGTTTTGGATAAACTATTTTAACTAGCATTTAATTATTATAATTATTATTCACAAAAATTATAATAAAAATATTAATCAATTTAATAATAACTATATGCCACATATTTAAATAATAAATTCCCCTATGTGCTAGGCACATGAGGCATTAATGCATAATATCCCTCAAGGTTAATTTAAATATAAGTTTAGTCACTTCCAATTTAAAGGTTTTAGATACTTTATTTCTTTCTTCCATTACTTTTCTTTTGTCTCTTTTAAAAATATGGTCCAATTACATGGACCAACTAAGACACAAGGGCATAAAAGGGCTTTTTGGGTTCCATGTCAAAAAGTTACATTATGTTTTACAAAGATATTGCATTTCCTACTTCAAAAATAATGAGTGAAATTAAATAAGACATGCTAGATTAAGTTTCATTTTCTAATTAGTAAACATTTATGTTTACATATCAAAGACATTGTGAGCTTTTGCTAGAAAAATAACTTTGTTTATGGCTCAAAATGTTCACTTTAGAAGTAATAGATGAAACTATTTTATTAGTCAAAATAAAATGCAATCAACTTGATATTTTATAGGATAATATTTTGTTTTATCCTTGATGTAAACATTTGCTTTTCTTATTTAAGAAATAATAGGTGAAATTAAATAACCATGCAAGATTGATTTTCATTTCCACATTTGTCAATATTCATGTTCAAAGGTCTTATGCAAGCAAGGCTAGATAGATTTGAAAGAAACATGCTAATAAACTTATTTTTACTCACAAAGTTTATAATATCACCCACAAAGCTTTATGATCCAAATAAAGAGAGTACAATGCATACATTGATACATAATTCTTATAAATTTACTATAAAAGATGGCACCCAAGGTAAACCCTTTCACCATATAAAGATCTATAGTTTATTTATGATTTGTTTATCAATGTTCTTTTACTTTGTTCCCACTTATGGCTAAGGTAACTAGAACTTAAAGGGGTAGAGGATTCTTGAGCAATGAGGCAACATAGTCTCTAACAATATACGAGTTTGTATAGCCGTCACCATCCTTGTAAATATCATCCATTGCTCATGTTAGAAAATACCACAAATTATAGAAATTTAATTATAATTAAAATAAAATTTCATAAATCAATCAATATAAATTAATGGTCATCAAATAAGAATGCTAACAATCAATCAACATCAAACAATTTTAATGTTAATGAAATATAATTACCTTAATTGTTTAACAATCTTTATTGTATATGTCAATATTTAACTTTTTTGAGCATAACCACCACCCATCAAATACACTCATACAAAAATAATTGTTACAACCATCACACTTGCTAGCATCATTTAAGAGTGTTTTAAAAATTAGAAATATTCATTTAACTAATTAAATCCAACCAAATCAAATTGAAATTCCAATTAATCAAACTAAACTTTATAATTAATTAATTGAACATATGTAAACTAATTTATTTTTTAGTCTAGTTACAACTTTTAATTTCAAAAAATTATGCTTAATTGAAGTGAACTGAAATATTATTTTATATGCACATTATAATGACAATATGCCTAATACTAAAATACCAAGTGTGGATTGTATGCAAATTAGAGACTACCAATGGCATACATTTGCTCTTTTTGGTTTCTCTTGAATTTGTAAGTTACTTAAGGGAAAATTTTGACACATCTCAAATGCTAATTTACATTATACTATAGTAATTGTTTATGCACTTTTGTAATTCACATTGTTAATTGTAATTATATAATGAAAAAATAAATATGTAGAAAAATAGTCATAATGGTGAAATATATTAGCCAGCATCTATCATCAACAAGTCTAATGAAGTATAAGGGAAATGATATTTTATGAGATGTAAGGACTACTACTCTATATAACTCATTGTCTAATGAACTCTTAATGAAGACTTTTAAGATTGACTTAGAAAATGACACTATTAATATTATTTATTATATCATGAGACAAATCTTTGCCTAAATTTTTGGACATGAATATATTTCTAGTGGTCCTAAAAATTTGGTATTTGCTATCAAGCTTTGTTTGAAAGTTGTTTAATTAGTTTTTTGTTAGTACAAAAGACTATTAATTTGGTGATAGCATGAAGATTTCCATTCTTTATCTTGTAATTTTCTCATCAAGCAAAAAGGATATAAAATGACTTTGCAATAATTAATTTAACAAAAGTTTACTTTAGAGCAAACAAACTACATGTATAATCATGATAAGGTTTAGAGACTTCACTTGATGATCATGCACACAACACAAAATCATTGATGGAATCATTTTATAATGAACAACCTATACTTCTAAGAAGAAGAAGAGTGTTCCTCTTGGATACATAATCCGTTGTAATATTCCTCTAACATGGTTTAAACATATTTTGGGCATACGACAATATGTTCATAAAAATATCTATACAGTTGTATCAAATATTTTGAATTAAGGTATTACTAATATATTAGACATAGAAAAAAATATTTTTTAAATTTTCAAAAAAATGTACTTTTTAATTTTTTCTTTCTTATAAACATATTAGTAAACAAATTTTAGGAAATAAAAAGTTAATGTTTTCATATTTCAGTACTTGCATCAAATATTAGTTGTGTTTGTATCATTTAGTAAGATAGAATAACATAATAACTTTTTAAGTTATATCTTTAAAAGATGCAAAGTATAGTAAAATATTTATAATTGTTGTATTTTACAATAATGCCTATCTCATACTTGTCTCTTAATCTTTTTAGGAATTGATGTATGCTTGCATTAATCTACATAGTATCATATACATATCTATGAGCCCTTCTCCATGCATGATATCAAATTAATGTATAGTTTACATTATTGCTATGATTTTCAGAACTAGGATTTATTTATATACCTTAGAGGCAAGTACATTTGTAGGCAAATATGCTTGCCATCAAAAGAGCATGTCGATGATATCTTCTCAACCCTTACAAACTCCAAATAAGGATGTTTCATGAAATCTTGTTTCCATTTCTTCTTCTTTTTCATTTTGGAAAATTCTGTCCAAATGTGTCAAATTTCTAAAGGAGTACAACTAGTTGGGAATCCCAAGAGCTTGTCAAAATTGACAAGACCAAGTGCCTTCACAAGAGTTATCAGCATACTATAACATTCTAGCAATGAAACCTAGCTCACATAATTTGAGTCCATGACCATATTAGTGAATTGAGTCTATCTATAAATTGTTGACCTTTTTATTAAACCACCCCTAAAGGTTGAGCCCTTGTGGTTGATCACATGGCCAAGTAAAAGACATGGGCTCTTTATGAAAGCAAAGTTGTTGAGTGATAGAATTAATTTTTTTCTATAATTAAAATGATACTACGTACATTTAATTTTTTTTCTTGAATCCTACAATAATAAAATAAAATGTACTTAAAATATTTTTTATTGAACCCATTTATCTAAAAATATTTTACTCCAACTAAATTTCACATAATTTGTGTTATTGCTTGTCTTGATAAGAGTGCAAGGTTAGGAGATCCACTATTTAAAGTTACTTTTAAAGACATAAATTTGTCAGAATTGTTTTTAACTAGAAGGCAAATGCTTTAGTGTGCATGAACCAATTTTGGCAAATAAGAAGTTCATTATTAAAGGGTTTATAGGACAACTATCATTTTGCAGTGAGTTAGCAAATTAAGGTTGCCATGAATTATTTTGTTTCGACTTAATTATTTCATCATTAGCCTATATCACTTCCAAATAAATGCACTATGACAATAGTTATAACATAGCTATTATAAATAATTACCCAAAACCCTTAAAGCATCACATATAACCACGACATAAATATAATTTGATAATGTGTGGTAATAGTTTACTTTAAGTAGTAGTTATACAGTAGCAATTCAAAATCGCTATGTTTTCTTATGAAAAGGCATTGGTTATAAATGTTTAAGCAGTGGTCTTGAACAATTGCATATTTTTTTCTCTAAGAAAGGAATAAGGTTGCAGTCTAGCTTACTCAGGTTTTTTTTATATATAATTAAGGGATAAGATAATGGTTTTGAACTGCTACCTATTCCTTTTGAAAAATAAAGGGATAAGATAACAATATTGAACTATTACCTATTCTTTTTTGAAAATAAAGGAATAAGGCACTATTATCTTTCTACTTTAAAAAAAAAAAAAAGAGATGAGGTAATTGTTTGGAACCACTACCTTATCTTTTTCTTTTTAAAAATAAAGGGATATGATAGTGGTTTTGAACTGTTACCTACTCCTTTTAAAAATATACAGATAAGATAGTGGTCTTGAACTGTTACATAATTCTTTTTTTTATTATTAAAATAAAGGGATAAATTAGCATTTTTGAACAGTTACCTTTTTTTAGAAAAAAAAAAAGAAAGGAATAATTGTTACCTTGCCCCTTTATTTTAAAAATAAAGAGATGCATTAGCAATCATGAATCATTGTGTATTTCTTTTGAAAATTAAATAAACATAAACTAAATACATCATCATCCTAGAGACTAAGGAAACCCACCATGTAAAACTAATTCTACTCCCCTTCAAATTATTCGAATGTAGAGAGGATTGGAAACTATCAAATTCAAAGCAAGATTTTCCACTTCTCCTCTCTATGTCAAACTCAAATTTTGCTCATCCATCTTTTGTTGGTTGATGACTCTACATTTTATATGTAAAGCGCAATCTTCATGACATAGAAGTAGATTCTCTCTAACCATTTTTGTCATGCCTTTTTTACTTTTTTCTATTTAAGATTTCATTTAAGTTTATAAATAGCTTGTTTTGGATCTCATAGATCAAAGAGTTTGTCAATTTTCTTTTCTTTGTTGTTTTTTTTTTGTGTTACATTTTTGTTTTCTATTTGTAATAAACAAACCTTAGATATTGAGTTCTTGAACTAGACTTTTTTAAGCAATATTTAGACTAGAATATTAGGGATGATTTTGATTTGATTTGACTTGGATGGAATTGCTTATTGAACAACTGTTTGTTTTTATGTCAAAAAATATTATGTTTGTTTTCCATAAAAGTCATCCTTGATGTCACTACTATACTCTTTATTGCTAGCAATGAAAACTAATTTGCTCACAATCTCATGTGCCTTAATTTTTTATTCTCCCATACCCACCTACCCACCCACAAGGCCCATTTCTCAATTCCTCTCCCTATGCCATCTTCATCTTATTTCATTCTTGCCTTTATTCTTCTTCTTCCTCCTTTTATGGTCAGCTATTTTTGTTTCCTCAACATTTGCTTCTTCATTTGTTTTCAATTTTCTCACTAATTGGTCTATATTAAAGGGTTCCCTTATTGAATAGAAGCATGCCCTTTACATTTTTTTTTTCAGTGACAAGGACAAGGCAACAACACACTTTGAGGTCTATTTCTACTTTGTAAGATTTTACATTTATTTATTTTGGGACGAAAAACTTTATTAGGTAGCTCTAGGTGGAGCTTTGGCCTTAGGCTTGATTTGTGAGTCAAACTAGTATATGAACTTGAGCTTAGGTTATGGTCCAACATGTTGTGGGTTAATCCTATATCAGTAATATATTTTTATATAATGGTAAAAGGTTCTCCAAAAATCATGTACAATATCATATTATTGGTCCTTTTCATAAATTGAATCAAGGGAATTTCTATAAAAAATAAAATTAGCAAAAATTTTGTTATTGAAAAGCAAAATCAAGAGAAGATATCTTTTCCCCCTGCAGGTGGCAACCTAAAAGGTGAAATCTTTAGGAGCAAAATTAGTAATCGAGGCAGCATTACATGCCCAAGAACCAAAGACAATAAGCAAAATCTTGATTTTTTATCATTCTTTGATTACTTTTAAGTAGTTAGGCACTAGCTTCGCCCATTAATAATTTATGATTCCATCTAACCTAAGGCAGAGCTCTCATAAAGTGGATAGACATTATGGGCTTTTGCTAGCTTTATAGCTTGAAATGTTCATATCTTACTTTAGAAATAATAGATGAATTCAATTTATGAGTCAAAATAATATCAACCAAAATAAATTGTGACTACCATGAGATTTTATAATAACATTTTGTTTTCCTTTTGATACAAAGATGTTGCATTTCCCACTTAAGAAATAATAAGTGAAATTAAATAAGACATGCTAGATTAAGTATCATTTCCAAATTAGTTAACATTCATGTTTACCAATTAAAAACATTGTGAGCTTATGCTAGAAAGGAATCTTCATTTGTGGCTCAAAATGTTCACTATAAAATTAATGGGTGAAAACATTTTATTAGTCAAAATAAAATATGATCAGTTTGACATTATGCAAAATAATATTCTGTTTTGTCTTTGACGTAAACATTGACATTTTTTGTTATTTTCATTTCCACATTTATAGATATTCATATTTAAAGGTCCTACGTGAAGGAAGCTAGATAGATACAAAAGAAACATGGTAATAAACTTACTTTTACTCACATAATTTGTAATATCACCCACACAGCTTTGTTATCCAAATAAATATAATAGGACACATAAATTGATACATAATTCTTGTAATTCTGCCATAAAAGATGGAATCCAACGTAAACCCTTTCACCATATGAAGATTGACACTTTATTTATAATTTATTTATACGTGTTCTTTTAGTTTGTTCTCACTCATGGCTAAGGTAACCAAAACTTAAACGGGGCAGAGGATCCTTGAGAAAGGAGGCAACACAACCTCTGACCATATATAGGAGTTTGTGTAGCCATCGCCATCCTTATAAATAACATCCATTGGAATTGGAATTGGAGTTGAAGCCAATCACTCTTCATTTATATCTTTCCACGAATATGAAATCTCTTGGCAAAAAATATTTATGGCATCTTTTTCGCTACGCCATATTGCTTGATGTAACATTTGCAGAAGAAGTTAATAATAATCATAAAAATGATTTATTTAAAAAAAAAAAAAGAAAAGAAAAAACAGAGCTATGATCATACAGAAAAAATGATCCCATTTCATTTGATGCTTCCGGTTGGGCTTTATGTAAGGACTGCCCAAAGCCAGCTATATCTTGGAAAAATGACAGTGTATGAGG
Organism: Rhizophora mangle; assembly: GCA_037832345.1. NCBI lineage: Eukaryota > Viridiplantae > Streptophyta > Magnoliopsida > Malpighiales > Rhizophoraceae > Rhizophora > Rhizophora mangle. Next base: position 159,488 of record JBAPLJ010002333.1, on the reverse strand, counting down.
TATCCATGTCCGTCTTTTATTTTAAAAATTAAAAGAAAATCAAGATCAAAAGAAGGGAAAAGACACATAAAAACAAAAATTGAAAGGAATAAAGCAAACATTAGAAAAAAAAAGACGAAAAAATAAAAATAAATAAAACAAAGAAGCAAAGTGGAATAAGCAAATTTTGAGAAAAGATGACCAAACTTGATGCAATAAGAGACGAGCAATAAGTGAGATTCTCTGGCTTTATCTGTTGGTTCAATATACATTATTCCTTACTCTTTTCCTTACACCACACTCTTTTGTTTCTCCCCATTTCCTTTCTCTTTTTCTTTTGTTTTTTAACCTTTATCTTTTGGGATTCCTTTTTCCTCTTTAATCCTTTGAGAAAGTTGCCTAAAAACCCCTGTAAATTTTTTTTTCTTTTTCTTTAACTAAATAATCCAAATTTTAAATATTTCTCACCTATGCTACCAAGTTAACACAAGGGATCATTTGGTTACAAAAATATCTAGACGAGGCTTTTTAGATACAGAAAACATTATGGGAATTTCTAGATAATTTCCCCAATTTCTTGTTTTATTCTTTTTGAAAGTCAAAATAAAAATAAAAATGAAAATTAAAATGGTTAAAATGGAGACAGCAGACTCAAGTGAAACTTAAATATTAGCCATCTTCCCATCCCGTCCTTGTCATTGTACTTGTGCTTTTACCGGCGGCGCGTGTCTGAATGGGGTTGGGAGGTATTGTCAGCTCGGGTCAACTATTCCGGATGAAAGTCCTTGAGCAAACCCAAAACCTGCTGCATATTGGGCCTCTTCTGGGGCAACTCAGCGGTAAAAAGGTACCCAACTCGGAGGCACTCAACCATTTCACTCACCGAATCGCCGCCGAGCCTCAGCCTATAGTCAAGCAAGTCGATGCCCCGTCCTTCCCTCACCAGCCTCCAAACCCATCCCACCATCTCTTAGCTCCCTTGCTTACCCGTCAATATCTCTATTAACACGACTTCAAAACAAAGCACATCAAATTCAACCGAGTCGTCCCGGAGCACCCGATATTTCGGAGACCAAAATCCGCCAAGCGCGGCTCGAGGGAATCCGAAAGGAGTATGTTGGAGGAGACGAGAGGCCCATTTTTTGAGCCCGTATGGTGGAGGTAGGCGAGACCACGGGCCACCCCGACAGCCATACGGTGGCGCGTGAGCCAGTTGATTGTCTTCAGGAGAGTAGAAGTGGGATCCGTTAACAGTATGGTGCTCCCATGTGTCAGTGCTTCAGTCCTCCACGTTGGGTTCCAAGGCCGGCAGCTCGTGAAGCCAACGTCGAAGGTCTCCGTTGGACATGAACTCGTACAAAAGCAGCTTTTCTTTCCCTTAGTCCATAAACCAGTAAATGCCCAAATTACCATTCTCTTTACCTTATCGTTTTTCCCCTCCTTTTTTTTTTTTAAGTTTATGGTGTAATTTCAAAATTGGTAAATAATTATTTTTCTGACCAAATATTGGATAAAAGAAGACGGGAAATTCAACAAAATGGGACATTGGTTAACATGGAAAATATGATTTAATTTTTTAGTATATATATATGAGTTCATATATGTATATATAAAGTAATGATTATAAATTATAATTAATAAATATATTAAAAATATTTTTTAAATAATTAAATTAAAATTTAAAAAAAAAAATTAATAAAATTATTAATCAGTATTTTTAATTTAATTTTTATAATTAATTTGGTGATTATGAATTAAACAATTGTTTATATGGTATCATGCGGAAGATTGATTGAAATGAGAATCTAATGTTCCCCACTTTTGTGGACATAATCATACAATCATAAAGCGAAAAGAAGAAAAGGGTGTCATAGAGTAACATCGAAAAATATTCGTGGAACCACAATCACACAACCGTCTCCTCTCCGGATAAGGGGAATGAGGCAGAGGTTTCTCGAGGAATGAGACAACGGAATGCCATTACAGCCAAGCACTCTTCATTTATATCTTTCCATAAATATGCAATCCCTTGGCCAACAAATTTAATCTCATCTTCTTCCTATAAACCATATTGCTTCATGAAGTGTTTGATGGCAGAAGCAACATGGCCCCTCTTTTGCTCAAACTTCAAATTCACAATCATAATTAATTAGGTTAAAAATTATAAATTTATTTTATAATCTAAATTACAATTTAAAAATTAAGTAACAAATATCTATTTTATGCTATACTTTAAAATTCAATCAACAATATCACAATTGATATTCAAATTAATTACCTCATACAACATTGTTATTCACGAATATACAAATAATTGTCAAAGCTCTAACCATCATACGAAATTGGACGCCCACTCACATTGCTCCATTGCAGCAATTGACCCCTTGCTCACAAAAGATGTCGTCGAAAGTCTTGTAACTTGAAATTAAACTATCTAAAAAGTATTTAATCGAAAGTCTTTCTCTATCTCACTAATTTTCTTTTGTCTCTTTTAAAAATATGATTCAATTACATGGACTCGTCATGGACACGAGAGCATAAAAGGACTCTTTGGGTTCCATATCAAAATGTTACTATTTTTTTTTTCTTTACAATGACATTGCATTTTCCATTTTAGAGAGAATCATCATTTGTGGTTCAAAATGTTCACTTGATAAATATTAGGTGAAAACATTTTATTAGTTAAAATAAAATATGATTAATTTAATATTTTATTTGATAATAATTTGTTTTATCCTTAATATAAACATTTACATTTCTTATTTTATAAATAATAGGTGAAATTAAATAATCAAATTAGATTAATTTTTATTTCTGCATTTGTAGATATTCATGTTCAAAGGTCTTGCACAAGAAAAGCTAGGTAGCTATGAAAAAAATGTGCTAATAAACATATTTTTACTCAAAGTTCATATTATCACCTATACACTTTTGTGATCCAAATAAGGATAGACAATGTATAATATAGCTAGATACAATAATTGAAAAGTATAACATAATAATATAGACAATGTGTTTTTATATAATGATAAACACCTAAATCTACCTAATAAGTTAAACTCAAACTAAATTTAACTAGATTGACTTCTATCATAATAAACTCTTAATTTAGATTAATATCAACATCTCTCTTTAATCCTAGTTAGGTGATGCTCTTAATTCCAACATTTGGTTAACTTGACAAATGATTCATTCTTTAATGGTTTCGTGAAAATATTAGCCACTTGTAATAAACCAATTTAATCTTTTTTTTATTAACTTGATCTCTCAAGAAATGAAAACAAGTGTCAATGTGTTTGCTTTTTCCATTTGTTATTGGATTTTTGGCTAAATTAATTGCAAAAACATTGTCAACAAATATTTTCGTAGGAACTTTAACTGGAACATCGATCTCACTTAGCAAATTACAAAACCAAATAACTTAACAAGTACTTGAAGTTGCAACTAAATACTTTGCTTCACAAGTTGAAAGTGCAACAATAGATTGTTTCTTAGATAACCACAAACAAGTAGTAGTTTCAAAGTTAAAACAGTATCTAAAAGTATTTTTACGATCATCTACATCTCCATTAGGCTTGATTTATTCACATTAATAACTTTTTAACCTTGTGGAATAATAGTAAGCTTTCATATATTATTCTTCTCAATTGTCTTTTTTATTATTAGCATTTACCCATTTTGAATTGTCTTATCAAATGACATTAGTTCACAATCTATAAACATGATAGAATATACCAAATCCTTATCATTATCAATAATATTATTAAGGATTACCTTATAATCTTGCAATCTAACTTATTGTTGGCAATTTCTCTTTGTTCTTTCATTCTTTTATAGAACTTATGACATAAGATTTTATGTATTAACTGATGAGACTTCCCCATTTATAGAGGGGATTGTAGCTTGAGATTCCTCTTCTCAAAAAATAGTAATTGGATATCTTTAAGAGTCATTTTACTCCTTAGCATCAAAGTTCCAAGTTTTATCCTTAGTAAAGGTTACATTTTTACTCACAATTACTTTCTTCATCATAGGATTAAATAGTTTATATTTCCTTTTATGTAGCCAAGAAAGACTATCTTCACTCCTTGATCATTTAATTTTGTTATTTTCTTTATTGGGATGTAAGTATAAGTAATAAAACCAAACACCTTAAAATGCCTTACACTAGGCTTAAAATTGCTCTATACTTCTTCAAGAGTAACATTTTGAATACTTGTTGTTAGAGATCTATTCAACAAGTAAATAAAATACAAAATAGCTTCTGCCTAAAATGGATTAGGAACTCCCTTAGCCTTTAACAAGCTTCTTGCCATATTTATAATTGATCTATTCTTTCTTTCAATAACTCTATTATGCTATGAATATAGGAAATCATGACTTTAAGGTTTATTTCTTATGTTTCACAATACCCCTTAAACTCAATAAAAATATACTCACCACCTTTATTAGTTCTCAAAATTTTAATATAGTACCTATTATGTCTTTCAACATAGGTCTTAAACTTCTTAAAATAATCAAACACCCAAAACTCTCTTTGCATATAATAAACCTATGTCTTTCTCGTAAAATCATTAATGGAAGTAAGAAAATACCTAATGTTACCATGAGATGAAACACTCATCCAACCATAAATATTATAATGGATAAGCTAGAGTGGTTATCTTGCACGTCAATTCCTTGTCACAAAGGATTGTCTGCCTTATTTTGCAAGAATATATACTTTACAAATCTGATTAGGATGATATATCCTAGGTAAGCTTATCACCATATTTTCTTATGTAAGCAACTTTAAATTACAAAAATTTAGATGGCCAAAACAAAAATGTCATAACCAAGACTTATCTTTGATAATGACACTAAGACAAGTATAAACATCAATGATAATATCAACATGAAACATCTGACTCTTCATTAAAGGTGATTTAAGAATAAGTGTACCTTTCCCATCAAGAATTAAGAGAATTATCATATAATTGTATGTTATACCCCTTTTTAAGTAATTGACCCAAACTCAATAGGTTACTCTTCATGTCTAGTACATAAAATACATTTAAGATGTAATTATGATCTCTACTCTTTAACTTGATAAGAATTTGTCATTTTCCCATCACTAGAACACTACCATCATCAATAAACTTAATTGTGGAGCAAATTAACTCATCAAGATCAACAAAGAGCTCTTTATTTTTGCATATATAATTAGTATACCTAGTGTTAAAGAACCAAGTATAGTATGGTGTTTCAACAACTGTAATAACTATCATAAGTGTTTTGTTTCCATCATCTAAATCTCCTTTTTGTACATAATGAGCTATCTAATTATGCTCTTGAGGCTTGTACTCCCTAGGATAATGGTTATGCTTATGACATGAGTAACATTAAGCATGATACTTGTCATACCTTCCTCTAACATGACCTCAACCTTTGTACATCATGTATGATCTCCTTTGGCCATTATATTGATTGTCACCATCTTCATTGTTGTTATAGTGACCTCTTTAACCTCTATTATTATAGTAATTACTACCACATCCTTGTCCTTTACCATGAGAAGAACCTTACTTCTACTTTGATTAATCACTCTAATTGCTTTTGGTAAGAGCTTGACTTTGAAGTTGTTACTCTACTGGCTTTGTAATGTGCTTCTTATTCATGCTTTGTTCATGAGCTTGTAACATGCTTATTAATACATCAATGAACATCTAGGACAAATCATGTGTTTTTTTTTTATAACAATCACAATATGCTTACACTACGATATGAGTGTTAGTAAGATCTTTTCAACTTTTCACCTTATCATTTAGTTGCTCTCCATAGATTTTTATATGATTTGTTAGGATAAGAATTTTGCTTATATAAACTAAAACAAATTCTAAAGCTTCCATTTATAAAAACTCAAACTAATGTCATAAGACTTGAAGTTTCACCTTTTTAACTTTGTCTACACCTTAGAATGACATCGTCAAGATATTTTGTTTCTACTTTGATGAGGTTGCTCTTATAATTTTCTTAAAAATTTCATCATTCACCCCCTAATGGTGGAAATAAAGTGCTTTTTTATCCTTCTTTTGTAACTCTTGTTAAGTAGCACTTTATGCTTATGTAACATCTATTATGAATTCTATAACTTCATTTTCCACAATACTTAATAATTCATTATATTCAAACAAATTTTTATCTGTACACACCATTGGTTGTAATTTTTCCCATCTAAAATGGCAACAAAAGTAGGGATTATGTTGTTCACTTTGAAATTTATGATTTTTTTTTTCGATCTAGCCCCTAAACTTTTGTTATTTGCCAAAATTTTTGTCATTTATAACTTTTATTATTTCCAATTGGACCACACACTTTTGTATTTTTCGATCAGACCCCTCAACTTTGACAAAATGACAAGAAGGAGGAGCAAGCTTTTTTTACGAGATAATAATGCATCAATAAGCTAAAGAGGTAGAGTAGCTACCTTTAAGTAAAAATTGTCAAGTTTGAGGTGACAACAACAAGCGGTAACCACACAATCGATGGTGAAAAATAGTGGTGAAGTTTTAGAATTTTGTATATCTATGATATTTGGAGTTTCTCTTAGGCATGTAATGGTCAACAATGAATCTTTAACAATGATGAGCTACAATTTCTATGACTTTTATAACTTCGATAACTTTTATGATGGCTTCAGTAACTTTTGTGACAATTATAGCAAGTTTTATGAGTTTTCTCTTGATCTAAATTAGAAATACCTACTCTGATACTGACTCTTGAATTGACTTAACTCTAATACCACTAATAAGGTACAATAGTTCTAATACTATTGATAAAAAATTATAGAAATATTGAAATGTTATTAATATGATAAAATGACTATGTATAATAATTGATAAGTATATATAATAATATTGATAACGTGTTTTTATATAATTATAAACACCTAAATTTATCCAATTAGTTAAATTCAAATTAGACTCAACTAGACTAACTTTTATCATAATAAACTCTTCATTTGAATTAACATCGACATAAGGTAACTAGAACTTAAAAGGGTAGAGGATCCTTGAGCAATGAGGCAATGCAATCTTTAAGGATATAGGAGTTTATGTAGCCATCACTGTCCTTGTAAATAACATCCATTACTCATGTGAGATTCAAGATACTCTGCAAAAGAGCCATTGGAACTGGAGTTAGAGCCAAGCACTCTTCATTTATATCTTTACATGCATATGCAATTTCTTGGCAAAAAATTTTTATGGCATCTTTTTTCAACACACCATATTGCTTCATGTAACATTAGATTTCAGAAGCAACATGATGTCTCTTTTGCTCAAACTACAAATTCATGACAATTTGGAATTTTAGATTGATACCATAATCAAGATTACTAGTCACAAATTAATTAATTACCTCATATGAGACTATGTCATCCATGAATCTGCAAACAATTGATGGAGCTTTAACCATCTTTGGGAAATTGGACACCCACTCAAAGGCCTCCTTTGTGGCAACTGGCCCCATGCCAACAAAAGATGTGGTTGAAAGCATTGGGTAGCAAGTACTTACAAGTGAGATCTCCAAATATTCCTCCATTGTTGGAACATAGTTTCAATCCCGCCACTTTGCTTCAACCATGTAACATTAGACCGCCACTTCTGCGGCCTTAATGTCCAATATGAAAATAGACAGACGTCAATCAAAGTCAAAGCTAGTCACATGGACATGCTTCAGCTTCCTTATTATCGCTTAGTAAAAATAATAAAATCAAATCTAGCTAGCAAGTGTCTCGATCAACTCTATTTTGGAATTTGCATTAGCAAAGTAGAAAAGTCAAATTACAATGGCCAAGTGGACTAATGATCATATAGTTGTTAATCCCTTAACCTCATCAATACCAATTGCAAACCTTAAACTCAACCAACCAAAAAAATATATTACTTAACCTAAGCTAGCTCAATTAAGACTTAACCAATTCCAAATTTTATTGGAGTTTACTAAAATTGGAAGGGCACAGTTGCGACTAAATCATTATTGAATTGGACGGAGGAAGATAACCTTTGTATGGCTTCAGTAAGGAGCTCGAGTTCTTTTCTCATACCATAATTATCATACGTGCCATCTAGAATAGATAATGTGCCAATAATTTTTGATAGGATCTTTCTGTCAAAGGAATATTGGGGCTCAAAATAGATTCTCATTATCCAAAAATAGCACTCCACAACTCTATCTCGTGCATATGGAAACTTTGTTGTGACATCCAAATTATTCCACCACTTGGGATACAAGTCACTTTGACTCAGAACTCTGCTCAGAAAAAATAACAAGCCAAAAACCGGAGTGCTATAGTGGGAAAATTTTGAACTTACTCTGTGATATTCTTTAGCTCTTCCTGATGTACTTTTTGTACAATTTTAAAGTCTAATTTTGTAAACTTCAATAGGGTTTCATCATGTGACTCATCTTCAGACTATACAGCAATATAGTGCCTTGCATCCAACCTTGGTAGGCATTTGTGTATAGGACGATTAAGGGCATGCCTTACTTGATCTGTCAGTTGAGAGCTTAAATGGGTCAACATGGACTGAAGGTTTCTGGTAGTAAAATCTATTGCTTCATCCAAGATGTCTTCTTTGCATATTCCAAGATACGCAGCTTCATACAAACTTAGGTTTCCTTGGACGTCATCAATTAAGCATTCCTTAAACTTTCCTTCTTTGTCCATGAAATTTTCAAATGCCTCTGTATCAATCACAAAAAGCAATTACATTCAACGTTTTTTATAGATATGTTCATTGTTATAGGTACTCTATATGTTAATCGGGAGCATGAGATTACCACAAGACACTTTGATCCCTTGTTGTCTGAGCAATCGAAACCGAAGTGCGGCAATGTAGAGATCATCCTCATCATGGCTGCCACTACCAACTAGCTTTTCCAATGCAACTTCAATCTCTTTCTGGAAATGGTAAGTAACACCTAAGCGTTGGACTAAATCAATCAAGTGCAAACTTTGGGAAGGCTGATTGGAATCTCTTAGCATCCTTCTCACTTCCTTTTTGAGTATTTCATGGTGTTGGCGAATTGAGGTGCTTATTGTCTGCAAAGGAAATTGGCATGTATATATTAGACGTACCATATCAAATGTTTAGCTATATGTATGCCAAGTTGGTTCTAAACTTTTATAAATTATTACAATTAAATTTAAAATTTTTTTATATTTTAATTGAGTTTGATATTTTTAAAATTTATTTTAAATTAGTTATTTTTACAAAAAAAAAAAAGTAACTAAAATTATTTGAATTGTATATCAATTAAATGAAAATTATTAAAAATGTTATTATTTACCTAAAAAACAGATCAATTTAAAACAAATTTTAAAAATATAAAATTAAAAAAAACATATAAAAGTTAAAATTTTAATATTTTATTAATTTCTTCTTACTTCAATTCAACAAAAATTTCTAATTAGTTAAGCATGGAAAAGCACGCATGCATGGTTTAATTACCTTAGAGTCAGGAACGTGAGAGAGGAAAAAATCCCCCCAAAACGAGGGATGGTAATCAGCAGTAGGACGATTGATACTAGATGTTTGAACTCCTGCAATTTGGGCTGCCATATCCTTCCTTCCTTCTCTACTTGCCGAAGACAATCCTTCCTACTGCTCATTTGCTATTGTGTGCCATAGAGTTCGTTTGATACCGTATTTATAGGGACATTCCAAACTGTAATGTCGGTGGCTTGTCATAATTGTGAAGAATGGTGTCGGCAATCAAAGGCTAAGTTAAAGCCTTATGCAGCAGAAGCTTTAAGATCATCGGAGTGAAAAAAAATAAATAACAGGTTTCAATCAAGCCGGATGGTGTTCCATTCTGAACTTTCTTCCTCTTATTATGTTTTTGGGATTTCACTTGGGTTTGTGGGATTGTTGGTTGCTTTCGCTTGTCACCGTAATGGCTGTTTGAATGGATCTACTCTGGATATAAAGATAAGGTTAGGTTGTCAACTTCTTAAATTTTGTCAGCACAAGACAGCAACTTCTTAAACTATTTAATATTTTTAACATATAATTTATAAAAAAAATTTTATAATATTTTATATTGTATAATATAGTGTTAGTAACTTAAAAAAAATAAAATATTATATATGTGGATGTAACTTAATATTTAAAAAAATTATAAATTAAAATATTTAATTTTTTTATATCTATATCTACTTAAATTTAATGAATATCTTTTCGTTGGATCCTCACTTGAGTTTATTCTTACTTTGATTTGATTGTAATTTAAAAAAATTTTAAACTGTCGTTAATAATTTAGTTTGTATGTATACTTTCAACTAATTCACGTATCTCTGTCGGAGAGGACCAAAGCTCGAGGTTTCTCTGAGCTAGTCAATTCTTGCTTAATAAATTAAGCTACGTTGACTCTGGATGCACCACATAGCTTTTTAACCAGCTACTAAAATTGAAAAAAATAAAAAAAATCATATTGGTCCATGATCAAACCAATTCATTCATCAAAATTTCACTTAGCTTTTAAACTTCTAGTTTTAGAGCTTGAACTGGATCATCTAAGTCTTAATTTTTTAGTTAAACGGGTCACTTCAGTTTGGTTTTAAAAACTTTGAGTCTCACTGGCTAATATTAACCTCTTGTTCATTTTTCCATAGAATATGTCACATACCTCAATTTTTCAAGTGTTAATGTCGATAATTTATTTTTTTCTACTTTAATTATGTCTTTTATTTCCATTTCCATGATAAAAGGAAGTAAACACTTTTCTTAAATTGATACTTTCAAAAATTGCTATTGATCATGTGAATAAATTGACATGTACTCATTTAAATAAAGTATAATTTATACTTTTTTTTAATATCACTTTTCAATCTGCCTTTTTCTCATTAAAAATTAAAAAAAAAAACAAAAAGACAATATCACTTAATGTGAAAGTTTTTAGTTTTAATGATTAAATTAAAAATTTAAATAAAAACTATAATTCAATTTTAAATATAAATTAAATTATAATTTAAATAAAATTTTGTAATTAAATTATAATTTTTGATATTTAAAATAAAAATTGTTTTGATTACAAACTGTAATAATCTTTTCTATATTTTTTAAGCTGATTTTCCACATTTTACTGGTTTTAATACTGTCTGATTTTTAAGATTAAACCAACGGGGAAACATCCCCAATAGAATCATAGGAAATGAAAACGGGGAGAGAGGGTCACGTAAGGAATGGAAGGGATATGGACAAAAAACAGGAGGACCAGTCTTCCAACATCTTAAAGAACCCACACGAAAAGATTTCTACAGTCAATTATAACTGCCCAACCATCGTTTATCTTCAAATCACTTATTCCTTCAAGTCCCACGTTTGTACTACTGCGTAACAGATCATTCTATGATAATGAGCTACCCGTTTTTCATTAATTGTCTGATTGTCTGATAGTTTCTAGCTAGTTGCACGCTATCAAAACTGGACGGACCTGATACAGTGTTGATAGAATGATATCATTCATGGATGAAATAGTGAAAACAGCAAAGACAATTGGAAAATTTTAGTGTTACAGCAACATTCTTTGTTTTGCTGTTTCAAATTTTTTATGCATGTACGAAACTTCTTTCGGTTCATTGCTTTCTTGCCTGCTGTGGAATATAAACCAACTTGCCAATTTTGTATCCCAAATGACTTTTCTAAGGGATTGAAAGTGGAACATCCAAAAGGAAACCCAATCTCTTCATTGCTTTTGTTGGGATTCCTTTAAGTTGCTTCTTCAATGCCTGCATGTGGATGGTTGGCGTTGTTTTTGTATAATTGGTTAATATTTATGTAAATTTAATAATATTTAAGTGGTAAATATAATGAAAAATTTTTTTTACATGTCACTCTCTTTAATACAAAAATACAATAATAAATATATATTTATGAATTTTTTTTTGTTTTGCTATAAAAATTAATAAAAAAATAACAAAAAATTTAAAAAGTATTTTTAATTAAGTTAATTTGATCTTATAAATTATTGTGTATAAATTATTATTAATGTTCTTTTATTATTTAAAATTAGTAGGCAAATATAAATGTAGTAACTCTATCAAAGTCATTTAATGCATATCACTTTAATTAGTATGTTAATTTAAGTTTATTATTTAATTAATTAATTATGTTAAACACTTACTATAAGAATTTACCGCAATAAGAAACTTTTTTTTTTTTTTTTTTTACACAATAAGAGTCTAAATCTTGGCACAAAATAATCAAAAGATTAAAATAATTTTTTTTTATTAAAAAAGAAAAAGACAGCGGCTTAATTTTACATGCTAACTCACATTGTGTGACATGCTAATTTACCGTATAATTTCTCGTGATTAAGACAAACTACATACATGACTTCTTGTTTTGCCTGTGGCGGTCGCCGGCTGCTCGAGGATATTTTAGAGGTGTCAGGCTGTGCCAAATTATAAGCCTGCAAGACTTGAATGCTCTCAACGAACTCAATTAATTTTGGACCCTTATCATAATATATATATTACGCCTGATATCTACCTGCTCATAATGACTGTATACCCGACACCATAAAAACAAGTGTGGATTGTATGCAGATTAGAGATCTACCAATGGCATACGTTTGTTCTTTTTGGCCACCAAACGAATTAAATTGCAACAACCATCTGAGCCGGCCCCAGGATGACGTCTATTGTCAAGAACTTGAACTTGAACTTGTAAGTTGCTTATGGGAAAAATTTGCCACATCTCAAACGCTGATTTACATTATACTATAGTAATTGTTTATGCACTTTTGTAATTCACATTGTAAATTGTAATTATATAATAAAAAATAATCATGTAGAATAAACGGTCATGGTGGTGAAATATATTAGCCTGCATCTAGCATCAACCCAAACAAGTCTATAACCTTAGCAAAGTCTAGGGAAAATGATATTTTATGAGATGTAAGGACTACTACTTTGTATCACTCATTGCTTCATGGACTCTTAATGAAGACTTTAAAATTGATTTAGAAAATGACACTATTAATATTATTTATTATATTGTGAGAGAAATCTTTACCTAGATTTCTGGACATGAATATATTCCTAGTGGCCTTAAAAATTTGTTATTTGTTAGCAAACTTTGCCTGAAAGATGTTTCATTAGTTTTTTGTTAGTACATAAGAATATTAATAACATATGACATGCCATAAAAATTAATCATTATTATCCTCTAAATTGTATTGTAATTATTATTTTATAATTTATTTATATATTTTATAGTATTATAGTATAATTAAGAATTTTAATTAAATTATTTAAAAAATATATGAATTATTTAAGTATTTTCTAAGTTTTTTTAGTTAGTTAGATGATTTTATTTATAAATACATGTAAACCCAAAAGTTAAATTATTTTAGTAAATAAATATTTTAATAAAAATATTAATTTTATCTCTATCATTTTCTTTGAGAAATTTTGTTTTTTGAGGTTAATTAAGTATTAGTCTTGATTTCACTAAACACTACATTAAGTCGTATCAGAGTAGGTATCACCTATTCTAATAGTAGCATGTGATAGAGGTAATAGCAATCATCATGTTGATGAAAATTAGGGGATGCAACATCAAATTTATGCGATGGATTTTGATGAAGAAACAAATCTACATATACATTAGGTTTACGTTGTGGACTCTAGTGATGATGATGGTGGCTTTAGTGAGTGCCCCCAAATTATGGTAGGTATGAATAATGACGACTCCAACATCCTCAAACCAAAAATAAATTTTAACTAAAGGTAGGTATCCTTATCTTTAATTATGAATTAAATATTGAAAATTTTTTGGATTAGTTAGCTAAAGTAGAAAATTTTTTTAATTATATGGAGATATCTGAAAATCAAAATGTTAGATTGGTAGCTTGAACGTCAGATAAATTTCAACTAAAGTTAGATATCCTTATCGTTAATAGTGAATTAAATATTAAAAGTTTTAGGGATTGGTTAGTTGAAGTAGAAATTTTTTTTGATTATATGGAGATACCTAAAGAATGAAAAGTTAGATTGGTAACTTGAAAGTTAGATGAATTTCAACTAAAGCTAGATATCCTTATGTTTAATGGTGAATTAAATATTGAAAGTTTTACACATTGGTTAGCTTAAGTAAAAGGATTTTTTGATAATATGGAAATACCAGAAGAACAAAATGTTAGATTGATAGCTTATCAATTAAAAGGAGGAGCCTTTGCTTGGTGGGAACAAACAAAAGACTGAAGGAGAAGAGAAGGGAAAGCTTTAGTTAGAACTTGGTATAAAATGAAACAACTCCTAAGGAAAGTGTTTCTTCCTTAAGATTATAAGCATATTCTATTTCAGAATATCAACACTGTAGGCAAGGCAACTAGTCAGTTTATGAATACTTAGCATAAATTTTCAGATTGCATGAGTGCAACAATCTAATAGAATTATAAAGCCAACAAGTCTTAAAACACCTTGATGGATTGAATCTAGCCATTTAAGTTTAAATGTTGATGGATGTATTTTAGGCTAGGAATATGATGTTGAAAGCTAAGATAATGTTACAAGAAAAGATCAAGACTGGATCTTCTCATCAGTTTTATATTAATTCTAACAAATTTGTTGTAAAAAAAGAAAAATGGAAAGCCTTAGGCCAACTAAAAAAAAACTATACTTGACAAAACTACAGGAAAATAGCCACATGTTGAGAAAGCTACAATTCATAATATTAATTCTTACAAAAAGCCTATACTTGGAAAGTATTTGAAGTGCAACAAGGTAAGCCATTGTTTTGGTGATTGCCCATACCAGAAGATAGTGAATGTAGTAAAGTAAGTGGAAGCAATTGGAATTGAAGATGGTGAAATCTATTACTACCTAGATGGTAAGGAGTGCAAGTACGAGGATGATAAAGTTATGTATGTGGTGAGAAAGTTGATGTTAGATCATAAGCAGGAAGATGATACTCAACAAAATAAGTTATTTTGTACTAGATACATAATCAATAATCCTTTGTTTGATTTGAATATTAATAGTGGAAGTTAAGAAAATATTATTGGGATAAAAGATGTTAAGAAATTGCAACTACCAATAGAGAGACACTCAAGTCCACACTCCATTGGATGGATTAAAATAATGGGAAAAATCCAAATAATAAAACAATGTAAGGTGCTTTTGTCAATTGGCCGATATATAGATGAGTTACTGTGATGTTGTAGACATGGATGCTTGCCACCTTTTGTTTGGATGGTCTTAGCAATTTGACATTAATGCTTAACACTCAGACCAAAAGAATATCTACAAGTTTGAGAAAGATGAGATAAAATATATATTACATCCTACAAAAGGAAGATCCTAAATCAAAACTTCTTAAGTGGAGTGGAGAACTTTTTTAATAGTCACTCCCTCAAATCAAGAGATTGAGATTAACATTAAAGAATCAAAACAATGCAAGGTGCCTTTGTTGTAAACATCAATGCTTGTCACCTATTGTTTGGATGGTATTTGCAATTTGAAGTTAAGCTTGAGAAAGATGAGATAAAATGTAGATTACATCTTAGGCTGTGCTTGGGAGGAGGAAAAAGGGAGAAGGGAAAAAGGCTGTGCTATAATTATCCCACTAATTAGAGAATCATATCATTCTCATACATTTCAAAAAAATCCTTGTATTTATGATTAACTAGCAATAAGTTGGAGGAGTTTCTCCACAAATGACAAGTAAGTTGCATCCTTCGTAGCAAGAATATTATTTTAATCAATTATTTCCTTTAATCTTATTTGACAAAAAAATTCCCACCACATGATATTTGCTGAGTGCATTGATTTTACCGTTGGACTTTCCCTTGAGAAGACTATGCACCCCTTCAATCCAAACTTAATTTTTAACCTGGAAATTTTCAAAGTAATGTCTCAAAATTCTCACCCAATCAATATAAAAAATAAAATTTATGGTCCTCCAATAGTAATAAAAACAGATTAGCATAAACTAGCTAACTTTGCTATAAGAGTCTTACTCTTGTGCACTTATTTTGACATATCAAGTTTCTCCCGCATTTGTGACCTTTACGTGGAACTTGTCACAGTGTTTTGCTGGAAAACCAAGTTTTTCGGTAATATTTTTAGCCATGAAATTGTTAGTGCTGCTCGAATCAACTAATACAATGATTGATTGTTGTTTAAGGAAACTATCAATCTTCTTAGTTTGTAGATTGGAATATCCAACTAAGGCATTAAATGTAAAAATTAAAAACTCATGTGTAGTGTTCCTATCGTCCTATGATATGAATATGAATTGTCATCCTACGCCTTAGCAATTTCCTTTACTAGTTCAACAATCAAAAGTTTTCTTTATTTATAATGATACTCCTTATGTCATTTCTCATCGCAGTGCCAATAAAGTTTCTTTAATGATCATTATGTCAAATTCTCCTATGTGGAGCATTTGATAATAGCAGAAATAAAAGTAATATTATTTTTAGATTATTTGTTAACTCCTTTAATAAATGTATAATGATTTTTAGCACTTAATTTCACTTCTTCTAATAATGAATAGGAGATAACTAGTACTATTGTTTATGGTTGGTCAACTTTGACTTTACATCAAATTGCAAGGATAAGTCCTTCAATGAAAGTACTAATTAATTGTCTTTTTGAGCAATCTTTTGTACAATTGATAAGTCATTCAAAAAAAACTCAAGTACTCCTAGGTTATTCATGTCCGACAAATTTTAGCAAGTTGTCCATAAATGTCTTAATATTTTGAATGCTTAAAATGAACAAGAAGACTCTTAGTAAACTTAGCTTAAGTTGGAATTTCAATTAAGTGTCAAACCAATTGTATCACTGATAGTATCACTTTCCAATTGAATAGGGATAATTTTCACCTTAAAGGCTTCTTTTGTACAATGGAAAAAGAAATATTTTTAACTTTAGAAATCTAACCTTCATAATCACTTTCATCTAAAGATGAAATTGCATTTTCAACTATGGATGCATATAGTCAAAGTCTATGCCTCCAAAAGACTTGTTTCTTTCTACTTACTAGTACACCTAGAGGTATTATCTCTTAACTATGATTTCATAGGAGCAAGAAACATCTCTCTAAACTCCTTTACGGATTCTTCTTTATGAAATATTTTAGCATTTAAATCAAATGATTTGTGTAAAAACATAATGTATGAATGCAAATTAGTGATGTTAAGAGTTTTCTTTTGTTTTGGAGTAAGGGATATAAATTGAACATGTTTGTTTTTTTTTTAATTTTTTTTTCTTTGTGTGGTGATAGGTTTATGTAATAGAAGTGAAATCCCCAAGAATGTGGCTTTGATGTCAAAATGAAAACCTAGGGATTAAAGGAGAAAACTTATGAAAAATAGTGATATCAATCTCTTCAAGGGGAATGGTTGATTTCTTCAAAGAGGTTAGTCTCCAACAAGTTAAGAGTTCTTAATTGTATTTGTTTACTTAAATGTAAGGACATACGATGGTACCTATTTATATGATTGAAAACTCAACTTAACAATTAAATCAAGCAAATAAAATGGAAGCAAAATCAATCCTTAACAATAATCTCTAAATTATTTATATAAAATATAGAAAACATCAACTAATATGATTAATAATAATTTCACTAATTAAAAAATAGTATCATATTAATAGACTTTATGTTTGGAAATTGGGATAGTTGGAATAATTTTAATGCCAATAATATCCTTACAACTATTGGACAAAATTTTTTTCTTAAAATATTATTTAATAAAATTTTTTATATTTATGGCAATCAATTGTGGTGGCAATAATAATTATAGTGGCAATAACAGTGATGACAAGGGCAAAAGCAATAATGGTGATAGTAATGAAAATAACTATAGGGATTGGATACCTTACTAATAACTTACACCATCTATTTTACCATAAATTTTATTCAATGATGCACCTCAATAATTTATAAATTTTTGAGTATAATCATATTTATAATTTTTTTAAAATAAAATTTTTTATTATATTTAACTAGCTTCCTCTAATATATTAGCCTCAATAATAAATTCACTCTTCACACTAGCTCTATCTCATATTTTATATTATCTCTTTCTTATAGGTGCAATGACAATATGAATATAAACAAATTTTAATTTAGTAATACATAGTGAAGTTTCTCATTTTGCTATTAAATACATGTATATTATATATCACGTTCTTTCCTTCTTCTTTTTTTTTTTGAAATTATAAAATGTTTAATTAGGAGAAAGTTTTTATATCTTATAGATATAGATTATTTTAAAATAATAAATATGTAAATTACAAACTAATTTATTTTTAATTTATTGATATATTAAATTATTTAACTTTGTTTTTTAATAAATTGTAAATTGCATATAATTTTGATTTATATAATAGTTTTTTCTTTTATGTTATTATATTTTACACTTCAATATTATACATTCATACATGTATAATACCAATTTAACTAGTTGAATTAGGTAAATTTTGAATTTTTGCCATTTTTAACTAGATGAATATTTCAATTCAGAAAACATTTGGACTGCAAGTACAAATTGGCAATGTTATGATGTTTGTGCTTTAATTCTAATTTCTAAAAACAAGTCAAACCTTTTGCTTGTTATGATTGATGTGTTAGAGGGCTTAAAATGCAAACACCTTTAATCATGGGTGGAGCTAGCTAGTCTTAAGTGGCACTTACCTCCACTAGATTTTATTTTATTTTATTTTTTTTGTATAAGGAGAAATGTAAAGAAACATGATCAAAATCATAATCAATGCCCTTTTCAAATTTTGCTGTAGTTGCACAATCTTTTCTTAAATGTCAACATTGTCATATTGATTAAGGACATAAAGTCCTAAAAGGGCTCACTAGACTTTTGACAAATAGAGATAAGCGTAGCGTGGTTTTTCCTATGTTCTTGTACGCATTATGAACCTAGTTATGAATATGTTGCCCAATTATTTGAAATTTTTTATGGAATGTAGGAGTATAAAATATCATCATTGTGTCATGCCTTTCAATGTGGTGGTAAGCATTACACATCAATGCATCCAAAGTTGGATGGAGCGATATAAGTTTACAAAACCTACACTAGTGCTTTATTAAGTCTATAGTTCTGTCATAAGTATTTAGAGTGGAGAGCTTAAACTCATTTTGAATAGATATGTCATGGATATCTTTATCAAGAAGGAACTTCAAACCTTTTTAGGGTTCCTTAGCGACAATGCAAAATTACCCTTTTAGAGTTGCTATTTGCTTTTGCATTTTCTTGTGTTGCTAAGCCAATCAAGGATCTAGCTTAGAGTGGGGAACAACTTGTTGAGATTTCACTACCTCCTCATCAAGGGGTCTCTTGATGTAATGTTATGAGACAAAATAACAACTATGAAATGCTAATTATAACAAGAAGCCAAAGGTGGCCTTGAAAAGGATCCCCATAAAGTCCCCATAAGAGAGGCCTTAGTCAACCTTGACCTATTGCTGGAGAGATACCTCTACTTGCTCTTCTTAAAGGGGCTTTACATGATCTTTACCTTCCCTCACTTAAGATATTTAGTAGGTCTTGATTCATTTATTCCTTGACTAGGGTGTTAGTCATTTTCTACTTGAGTTTTGATAATGGGCTCTACATGACATCGATCCCATGACAACCCTGAAGGATTGCCTACCACTCATGGAATAAGGATTCAACATGTCAAAAGGAACATAGTAAGACTAGTTGCAAGGGCATCAACATAATTCTCTAGAGATGTAAAATGAGTAATCATTATGATTCTTGGAGTCTAATTGGTGCAAGCTACCTTTGTCCCCAAACCATATGCTTTCATTGTCTTAGTAAGAATAAAAGAAAATGAAGAAGCCAAATTGTTGTTTTAAGTCAAGGTAGTTGCATTAGAGGTATAGGGATTATGTACATGAAGGAAAAGGGAAGAGAAGCATCATCGAGTGCTCTATAAGTGTTCGAAGAAGAAACCTACATAAAGGATCTTGTGATTTCAATAGGGAATTTCAATCAAGAGAGAAGCAACACACCTAGTTTGTTAATCCCACAAATGGTACCAACTAATCAGCCCTAGGTTAAAAATGATAGTGGGTTAAGAGTAATGATAAAGACTTATAAAACAAGAGAAAACTAAGATTGGAAGTGCTTCTTAACATTAACACTTTGACCAAGCCAGTATTTTGGTCTTGAAAGTATAAGAGTATGGGGAAAGAGAAAAATGAAGTATAAGGAATTAGATAGTGATTTACCTTGTCCCATGACCTAATGGACTTTACATAGACCTTGAGCGGACTTGGTGAGTGAGTTTTAAATATCAATGTGACATATGACTAAGCTTGTGATGTACTATTTAGCGCTAAGGAGTAAGGTTTGTAGATCTTAAGCTATCATGATTGGCTATACTTTCACTAAGTTTTATGAGAAAGTGAAGTTATTTAGTTTAATGAGAGAGCTCAAGGTAGGGACCTAAGCTTTATATGGAGCCTTGGCTATAAGCTTGAGTTGTGCTTGGTATTATTCTTGACATGTGGCATTAAGCTAGTATGTGAACCTAGACTTAGGCTATAGTCCAACATATTGTGATTGATCCTATGTTAATAATACATTTTTATATATTGGTAAAAGATTCTCTAAAAATCATGTACAATATCATTTTATTTGTCCTTTTCACAAGTTGGATTGGGGAAATTTTTATTGAAATGAAAATTAGCAAAAATATTTTGATAAAAATTCAAAAGCAAGAGATGATCTCCCCCAACAGGCCACAACTTAAAAGGCAAAGCCTTTAAGAGCAAAACTAAGCAAACGAGGCAACATTACATGCTCAAGAACCACAACAATAAAGGGAATTTTGACTTTTATCATTTTCTAAGTACTTTTAAGTAGTTGGGTGCTAGCCTCACCTATTATTATTTTTAGGTTTCATTTGACCCAAGGTGGAGCACTCATAGAGTGTATAGACATTATGGGCTTCTTCTAGCTTCATTTGCTGCTCAAAATTTTCATACTCTACTTAAAAAATAATGGGTGAATTCATTTTATGAATTGAAATAATATCACCTAAAACAAACTATGATCACCATGATATTTTATAGTAACATTTTGTTTTGCCTTTGGAAGAAAGATGTTGCATTTCATGCCTTAGAAATAATGGGTGAAATTAAATAACACATGCTAGATTAATTTTCATTACCAAATTAGTAAACATTATGTTTACAAAGTAAAGATATTGTGAGCTTGTGCTGAAAAGAAATCTTCAATTATGGCTCAAAATATTTACTTCAGAAAGAATGGGTAAAGGTAGTTTTAGTCAAAATAAAATGTAACTAGCATGCCATTCTGTATGGTAATATCCTATTTTTCCCTTGGTGTATAAATTTGCATTTCCTTCTCCAAAAATAATGGGTGAAATTAAATAACCCATGCTAGATTAATTTTCATTTTAACGTTTGTAAATATTTATGTTCAAAGGTCTTGCACAAGGGAAGCAAGATAGATACAAAAAGTGTTAGGCTCATTTATCCCTTTTATGTGGTTTAAGAGTCTAATTATTGTGGAGATAAAGTTTAAATATATTTGATTTTAGTCTAAAACTCAAAAACACTTAATGATGGTATAAATACTCTTCTTTGGTTACTAAAAACCTGATTAAGAATGATAGAGAGGCTACAAAAAAAAAAAAAGAAAATGAGAGTTGAGTGATTGCTGGAATTTTCAACTTGAGGTAATATTCTTATATCACTATTGTGAGAAGATGGGTCATATTCAAAAGTACTACTACATGTGGAAGAGAGAAAATAAAGATAGCCGTGATAAGCATGAAAATAAGAATGGTGACAATAATTGTGTTCCACTACATCAACCTCTGGTATTAGTGACCTCATTATTGTTTGTGATGAGAATGTGATCAATCTAACATCTTGAGAGACAAATTGGGTAATAGATGGTGATGTCTCCCTCCATGTTACTGCACAAAAGAAATTTTTCAACACATATACACCTAGCAATCATGAGGTGTTGAAGATGGGTAGTAACATCTTAGCAGAAGTTACTAGTATCGGTGATGTTTGCTTAAAGACCAGTAGTGGAGCACAACTGACATTATGGGATGTTAGACATGTCAAAGATATTTGTGAAAATTTCAACAAAAATACTTGATGATGAGGGCTTTTGTAGTACCTTCAATGATGGCTAATGGAAGCTTATCAGAGGCTCTCTCATCGTGGTATGAGGTAAGAAATGGCTTAGTTTATATTTCATGCAAGCTTCCATCTTCAAAGATGTTGTAAACGCAATAGAGAATGAAAATTCTGCTAGATTATGGCATAAGCAGCTTAGTCACATAAATCAAATGGAAATGAATTGTTTGGCAAGGAAAAATAAGTTTCCAAAGATGAAGAGTGCAATTTTGAAGAAGTTTCCTTACTATTTAGCTGGGAAACAAAATATAGTTACATTCAAGAATTACTTGCCTTTAAGGAATTAGAGCTACTTGAGTTGGTGCATGCTAAGGTGTGTGGTCCTTTGAAGGTATGTTCACTTGGCCGTGTTCTTTATTTTGTGGCTTTTATTGATGATCACTTAAGGAAGTTTTAGGTTTATGCTTTAAAGACTAAAGATCAAGTTTTTGACATGCTCAAACAATTTCATGTCTTGGTTGAGAGGCAGTAAGGAAAGAAATTGAAATGTGTTTGTACTAATAATGGTAGTGACTATAGTGGTTCATTTGATAAGTATTGTAGAGTACATGGGATCAAACACCAAAGGACACTCCTAAGGCACCACAATTGAATAGCTTAGTTGAAATAATGAATAGAACAATAATTGAGAGAGTTAGATGTCTACTCTTAGATGCAAAGTTGCTTAGATCCTTTTAGGGTGAAATTCAATAGAGTGACATATGTGATTAGTCTGTCTCCTAGTGTTCCTCTGCAGGGTGATGTTCTGGATGGAGTGTGCTTTGGTAAGGAAGTCTCTTATGATCATTTGTGGGTCTTTTGCTGAAAGGCCTTTGTTCATGTCTCGAAAGATGAAAGAGGGAAGTTGGAATTTTCAGCTTGAGACAGTGTTCTTATATCTTGCAATTGAAAAGGCAAACAATGTCCAATCAAGCTGAAATTTGGACAGCGGATAGAAGACAGCTTCCTCTTGATTTTGAACAGTGGAGATTGTGTTTTGAGCAATATTACTTTGGGTTTTTCTTCAGTTTTGTTGGTCATTTTGGGCATTTTTCTGCATGCAGTTTTGATAAGTTGTGCAATTGGGAGGCTGTTTATGCTTTGATCAAGCTCATTCTTGATCAGTTGGTAGAAGACACATATATCTTTACGTTGGAAAGTTGGATTGTGTTTTGGTGATCTGCAAGGGCAGGTTTTTGATTTAGAATTGAGACTTTTGAATTTTGGTAAGTTTCTGTTCTCTCACCTGTGACAGTTTTGGTAAACCATGTGGATGAACATTGATCCAAATTGAGCCAAATTTTGGTCAACTGATAGGAGACATCTAGAGGTTAATTTTGAATGGTTGGATTGTTGTTTTGAGAGCTGTGTATTGTGTTGTAGTAGATAGAACATGTCTAATTTGTTTTGGTTAACTCATTGGATCTAAATTGATTTTTTTTTCAATTTGTTAGATGTAATTGAGATTAAATATCTTTATAGTGGAGTTGTTTTCTTGACCAGAGTGTCATGTGATTTTTGCTCTTTTTAATTTGGAGGGGTTTTCCACATAACAATTGGGGTATTCTTTTATGTGCTTGTTTTACTTGTCATATTTGTTATTCAATCATCTCCTCATAGGTTCAACCAAGGAGGAGAAGTCTCCTGGATTATTTGTGTTCTGTTGCCCCCTTCTCCCATCAAAAGGAAACATGCAAATAAACTTATTTTCACACACAAAGTTCATAATCTCACCTACACAGCTTTGTGATCCAAATAAAGATACTATGGCACATGCATTGATACATAATTCTTGTAACTCTGCTATAAAAGATAGAACCCAAGGTAAACCCTTTCACCATATAAAGACCCACACTTTATTTATGTCTTGTTTATACATGTTCTTTTAGTTTGTTCCCTCTCATGGCTATGGTAACCAGAACTTAAAGGGGTAGAGGATTTTTGAGCAATGAGGCAATGCAATCTCTAACAATATAGGAGTTTGTATAGCCATCACCATCCTTGTAAGTAACATTCATTGTTCGTGTTAGAAAATATTATAGATTATAGAAATTTAATTATAATTAAAGTAAAATTCTATAAATCAATTAGTATAAATTTAATTTTAATCATATAAAAATTTTAACAATCAATCAATGTTAGACAATTTTAATGTTATTGAAATATAATTATGTTAATTGTAAAACAATCTTTGTTGAATATGTCCATATTCAGCCTTTTTGAGCATGACTACCATTCACTAGATATACTTGTACAAAAATAATTGTTACAACCATTACACTTGTTAGTATCAATTGACTGTGTTTGAAAATTTTGAAAATTTTATTTAATTAGTAAATAGTAATCAACAATAATAATTAATAACATCTATTTGTAACAATAATTAATAACAATTAAACCAAATAAACTCTTAGTTCTTAATAAGTATTATTAAAAAAATATCAACATACTTTTAGTTAGATGCAAGTTGAAATGAAATGAATCAATATACTTGGGATCTTGATACTATGTCATGAGAGACCAAATCACTATCTAAATTACATTTACACACATGTTTTATATATTTTATTTTTGAAGTTTAGATTAATAATTAGTATTTTGATCCTAAAGGATAAAATTATTATTACAATACATATCATTTTCTTTTTCTTAGTTGTTACTCTTTTTCAATTAAAAAGTTTATAATTTTCCTTTTTTTACATCACTCTTTCCTAAACTCATCCTTTACTTTTCATTCCTCTCACTTTATATTCCCTCATTTTCCTCTCCCAATAAAGTTTTATCCAAGCAAGGTGTAAGTTTGCATTGAGGATAATATAAATTTGACTAATATGAGATTAGATTATTAGATAGGTATTAAAGAAAAATAATTTTTAAAAATAAAAAAGTTTATCTTTTAAAGAAAATTAGCCTTTAATAGGTTTTTTTTTTTAAAAAAATCAACTTCTAACCAATTAAGAACTCTTAATTATATTTGATTGCTTAAGTTAAAGGTTATATCATCACATATATTTATAGGCTTGTGGGTTCAACTTAATAGTTGAGTAAAATACCTAATACGAAAAAAAAAAATTCCCTCATTTTACTCCTTAAATGATTCTTATTAAAATGTAGAAAATACTAAATAACTTATGGAATAATCATCCCAATAACTAGAGAATCATATCATTCTCTTACCTTTCAAAATAAACTTGTATTTAAGACTAACTAGAAATAAATTGCAAAAGTCTCTCCATAAAAGACAAGTAAGTGGTATCCTTAATATTAACAATCTTGTTTCAATCAATTATTTTCTTTAGTCTTACTTGACATAAAACTCTTTCTACATGATGTCTACTGATTGCATTCATTTTACCACTAGACTTTCCCTTAATGGTAAGTACTATGTGTCCATTCAATGGAAATTTCATTATTAACTTGGAAAATTTTGAAAAAAATGTCTTAAAATTTGCAACCAATCAATTACAAAAACAATTTCATGATCCTCTAACATGACAAAAACATATTAGAATAAACTAGCTAACTTTGTTATGAGAGTTTCACCTTCATGCATTAATTTTGACATATTAAGTTTCCACGATTTGCAATCTCCACACAAATCTTGTCACAATGCTTTATTGGTAAAGCAAGAATTTTAATAATCTTTTCATTCTAAAAATTGTTAGTGTTGCTAAACTAATATAGTGACTGGTTGTTATTTAAGGGACCTATCAATTTTCTTGGTTTGTAGATTAGAATAGCCAACAAAGGCATCAAACATAAATATTACAAACTCATATCTAGTTTTCCTATCATTATGATCTAAATCTGAATTCTCATCCTACACCTTTGCAATTTTCTCTATTAGTTCAACTATCAAAAGTTTTCCTCACTTACAATGATGCTCCTTATGCCTATACTCATTACAAGGTCAATACAATTCCTTTAATAATAATTATTTTTAACTTCTTTTGTGTTATGCATGTGACAATAGTAGAAATAGAAGCAATATTATTTTTAAAAGATTTCCTAACTCATTTAGTAAATGAATAATGAATTTTAGTAGTAGATTTCTCTTCTTCAAATCATGAATAGGGGATAGTGACTACCATTATTCATGGTTAGTGAGCTTTGACTTCACATCAAATTGCAAGAATAAGTCTTTCCATGAATATACCAGTCAATTATCTTTCAGAATAATCTTTAATATGATTGATAAGACATTCAAAATGACTATAGTACTCATGAACTATTGATATATAACATATTTTAGCAAGTTGCCGATATATGTTTTGATATTTTACAGGCCTAAATGAACAAGAAAACCTCTAGTGAAATTAGCCTAAATCAAAATTTCAGTCAAGTTTCAAACCATTTGTACCATCACATAACATCACCCTCTAATTGAATGGGAATAATTTTCATCTCAGAGGCTTCTTTTGCATGATGGAAAAAGAAATATTTTTAGCTTTAGAAATCCAAATTGTATAATCATTCTCATCCAAATAGAAAATTGCACTTTCAGTCATGGATGCATATAGTTACAATCTATGCCTCCAAGAGATTTTCTTGATCATTTCTCCTTGCTAGTACACTTAGAAGCATTATCTCTTAACTATGGTTCCACAAGAATAAGAACCATCTCTTTAAGCTTCTCTATGGATTCTTCTATAAGAGATATTCTAGTGTTTAAAGAAGATAAATTGTGTGAAGACAAGAAATATAAATGCAAATCAATGATGCTAAGATTTTTTTTTTTGGTGTAAGGAATATAAATTGAACATGTTTGATTTTTTAATTCATTTCTTTGTGGTGATGATAGAACTATGGAATAGAAGTGAAATCCCTAAAAATATCACTATGATGGAAAATGATGAGAACCTATGGATTTAAGAAGAAAACTTGTGAAAATTAGTGATATTAATCTTTCTAGGGAAATTGGTAAATCTTTTTTAGGAGATTAACCTCCAACAAGTTAAGAGTTCTTAATTGTACTTGTTTATTTAAATTTAAAGTCATATAGTAGTACATATTTATAAGATTGTAAGCTTCACATGCAAATTAAACAAAACATATAATATGGAAGCAAACTCAATCTTTAACATTACTCTCTAAATTATTTCATATTGAAATATAAAAAGTATCAAATAACATGATTAATAATATTTGCATTAATTAAGAAATCTTATCATATTAGCATACTCCATGTTTGAAATTATAGATAATTGAAATAGTTTTCAATACCAATAATATCTTTATAATCATTACTTAAATTTTTAGTTTTTGTGGTAGATGGCAACAATGATAATGGTGACAATAATAATAGTGGTAATGAGTATAGGGATAGTAGCAACATTATTGGTGGTGGCGATGATGGAAATTAAAGTGATGGTGGCAATGATGATAGCAACTATGGCAACTATGATTATGGATGGTGATAACAATAATGACAAAAGCAAAAATGAGAGAAGACAAGAATAAATAGATTTGGGCCAATGTTATTAGCTTTATATTAAAGATATTTTGGGATTCAACTAAGCATATGTGATGAATATTCTAACTCATGAAGTTTAATGAGATAAAACTAGTCCACAATGGTGAGATATCAATCTCATATTAATCTATCCAAATAACTTCTTAAATACAGACATGATGATATAAGACTTGCCTATTTTAAACTAAGTCATGCTATCCCATAAGTACATTTTGATCTTATTTATGATTCTTCATTACAAGTTAAGAAGCACAACCTTATATAGAAATTTCCATTGTTACATATTGATCATAAGATAAGGTTAGATCATTTACTACATACATTTTTCAAACTAATTATGTGGATACTCACATGTAATGTTATTCTTCAAAAGAAAAATTCTAAATGGTTTACTTTTTCATTATAATAGGGCACATGCTTAATCAACAATTTTTCCTAAACAAGAATAAGGAATTATGTTAGTCTTTTCATCAAATAATAGTGTTTTTGAAATTAAATCAAATTAGTCTATTTATCTAAAAAAAATTAAAATTGATTTATTTGTAAGTTTAATTATCCTTTAGAAATTGGATGAAAAATGAACCAATAAAAAGTCTTTGAATTAGTCGATCAAATTATGAACCATTGAATGGTTTTTAGCCTTTTCAGTTCATTCAATTTGAAAATGAGTTACTTTTAACCACATGTGACATTCCTAAAGTGCCACATGGCCAAGATAAAAGCCCAAAAACTCTTCTTTTGATGCTTTTATTATTGCCTAAGATAGCTTAGGTGAAATGATAACAACCCATTAATAGTTTACCCTATCTACTTTACAATAAATTTTATTCAATGATGCACCTCAATTATAAATTCAAATCTCAAAAATTTTTTCAATATAGTAATATCTAGATTTCTTTTAAAGAAAAAGCTTTAATATAATTGTCTTGCTTATTCACTTATCATACTAGCTTGATCTAGTGTTCTATATTATCTGTTTCTTGTAAGTACAATAACAATATAAGTACTTAAAACTTGTAATTTGCTAATACATAGCAAAATTGTCTTTCTTTGCTAAAAAAATACATGTATCTTATATATTATGTTCTTTTGTTTTTAGTGAAATTATGAACCATTTATATTACAAAAGTAATTTGATTCAATTGGTTGAACTAATTAGACCTTAAACTTTTGTTATTTCCAATTTGTTGAATATTTTGGTTCAAAAATCATTTAAATTGCAGGTAAAAATTGGTAACACTATGATATCTATGCTCTAGTGCTTTTGTATTAATTTCTAAAGGTGAATGAAACCTTTATATTTTACTTAAAATAGAAAAAATCTTTTTTCTTAGAAAAAGAAATATTTTTTTTTTTGTTTTCAACAATGAGTGCTATGTTGGAGGGCTTAAAATACAAACACCTTTAATCATGGGTGGAAGCAATTGGTCTTGAGTGACACTAAAGCCCACTAGATTTTTTTTTGTTTGTTATATGTAGAAAAAGAAAACATATTTAAAATGCCCATTTCAAATTTTGTTGTAGCTTCAAAACCTTTTCTTGTATGCTAACATTGTCATATTGAACATGGACACAAAGTCCTAAAAAAGGGCTCACCTAGATTTTGATAAACAAAGATGACAAGAACATGCTTTTTCTTATGTTCTCCTACTTATAATGAATCTAGTTATGAATAGGTTGCCTAATTGTTTAAAACTTTTGATGGAATGTGGGAGTATAAAATATCATCATTATGTTGTGCCTCTTAGTGTGGTGGTGAGAGGCATTACATATCAATGCATCTAAAGTTGGATGGAGTGATATATGTTTACAAAACTTGCTTCAATGCTTTACCATGTTTGTAATTTTGTCATATGTATTTAGAGTGGGAAGTCTAAACTTATGTTGAATAGATGCATCTTAGATATCTTTATCAAGGGGGAGCTCCAAGCCTTTCCAAGTTTCCTTAGCAACAATGCAATGTTACCCTTTTAAGGCCTTTATTTGCTTTTTTATTTTCTTAAGTTGCTAAGCCAATTAAAGATTTTGCTTAAAGTGGGGAACAACTTGCCAAGATTCTACTATTCCTCATCAAGGGGTCTCTTGATGCTGTATTATAAGACAACTACAAGATGCATGCCAATTATGATGAGAAGCTAAGGTAACATCGACTAGGATATCTATGGGTCCCATGAGAGAGTCATTAGTTCACCTTGGCTTATTGTTGGAAAGATGCCTTTACTTGCTCTTCTTTAAAGTGCTTTACTTGATCTTGACCTCCCTTCCCTTGAGGTATTAATTATGTCATAATTCATTTGTTCCTCCCTTTGGTTGTTGGCAATTTTCTCTTCAAGTTTTTATAATGGGCTTTACATAACCCCAATGCCTTGACAACCCCCAAGGATTATCAGCTACTTGTGGAATAAGGATTCCTCTTGCTATAAGGAATGTAGTAGGACTAGTTGCAAAGGCATCAACATGGTTCTCTAGAGATGCAGAATGGGTAGCCATTATGATGCATAGTGGTGCTTGACTGGCGGAAGGTACTTTTGTTCTTATGCCATGTGCCTTTATTGTCCCAATTAAAGTGAAACAGAATGATGAAGCTAGATTGTTGTTTTGTGTCAAGGTTGTGGTATTAGAGTTATAGGGGATTATGTAGGTGAAGGAGAAGGGAAGAGAGGCAATGTTGGGTGCTCCATAAGTGTTCAAAGAAGAAACCTAAAGGAAAGATCTTGTAATTTCAACCGAGAACTATAATCATAAGAGAATAAAGACACATAGTGTGTCATTCCCACAAACAATACCAATTGATGATTCCTAGGCTAGAGATGCTAGTGGTTTGAAAGTGAGGAATAAGCCAACAAATAGTCCTCAACCTTTCCAAATTTTTCATTATAGTCATGAACCTTTCATTTTTTTTTTTGTCAATTTAGATTTAAAAGTTATTAATCCTTTTCAATGTGGTCCTCTCAAGTACAAAAAGTAAGTCAAATGTTATATTTATCTTTCAATGTATTGCAATAGTTTGTTAATACACATTTTTATATATATTTTCATAAATTTACAGATTCTTGTTCATAGGGATAGATTATTTGTGGTATTTGGAGAGATATCTTGGTTGCTAACACATATTTTTGTATATACTTTCATACATTGACTAAGAGATATGACATTTGACTTGCTTTTCTATCTTTAATTGCACAACATTAAAAAGAATTAATAACATTTAAAATTGAATTGAAAAAAATAAGAAGTTAAAAATATTGGAAAGGTTGAGAACTATTTTTTGCCTTATCCTATTGAGAGTGATGAGAAAGGCTTATGAGTCAAGCAAACAAAGATCAAAAGTATTTCTCAACATTGACTCATTGACACTTTGTCCAAGCCATTTTTTTGGTTTTAAAAGTGCAAGAGTATATATAGAGAAAAGAGAAATATAAGAAATTAGAATGTATTTTACCTTGTCCCATGACTTAATGGGCTTCACATAGGTCTTTAGTGGGCTTGAGGAATGAATTTTAAATGTCAACATGATGGATGACAAAAACAATTTACTTGTTTATTCCAAGGGAGTGAGAATTGAAGATCCTGAACTAATGTAATTGGCTCTCCCTATACTAGGATCTATAAGAAAGTGAAGTTCTTTAGTTTAATGGTCAAGCTCTTGGTAAAGCTTGAGATAGGGACCCAAGCTCTAGGGAGAGCTTTGGCCTTGGGCTCAATTTGTGTTTGGCATTGTTCTTGATAGATGGCAACAAACTAGTATGTGAACTTAGGCCTAAGCTATGGTCCAACAAATTATGTGTTGATCCTACATTAGTAATATATTTTTATATAATGGTAAAAGGTTCTCTAAAAATCATGTACAATATCATATTATTGATCCTTTTTATAAATTGGATCGAGGACATTTCTATAAAAAATAAAATTAATGAAAATCTTGTTATTAAAAATCAATAGCGAGAGAGAGTCTTTGAGAGCAAAATTGAGCAATTGAGGCAACACCACATGCCCAAGAACCAAAGACAATAAGCAAAATTGTGACTTTTTATCATTCTCTAATTACTTCTAAGTAATGAGGTATTAGCTTGGCCCATTATTATTTCATGATTCCATCTAACTTGAGGTGGAGCACTCATAAAACAATTGGAAATTGTGGGCTTTTACTAGCTGTATCTACTACTTGAAATATTCATGTCTTACTTAAAAAATAATTGGTGAATTCATTTTATGAGTCAAAATAATATCACCCAAATTAAATTGTGACCCCCTTAACATTTTATAATAAGATTTTGTTTTGCTTTTGGTACAGAGATGTTACATTTCCTGCTTCAAAAATAATAGGTGAAATTAGATGACACACACTAGGGTTAAGTTTCATTTCCAAATTAGTAAACATTTATGTTTATAAATCAAAAACATTGTGAGCTTATGTTGGAAAGGAATCTTTATTTATGGCTTAAAATGTTCACTTCAAAAATAATGGGTGAAAACATTTTATCAATCAAAATAAAATGTGACTAGTTTGACATTCTGTTAAGTAATATTCTGTTTTGCCCTTGGTGTAAACATTTTTATTTTTACTAATTTTCATTTCCACATTTGTATATATTAATGTTTAAAGGTCCTACACAAGGGAGGTTAGATAGATACAAAAGGAACATGCTAATGAACTTATTTTTACTCACAAAGTTTGCAATATCACCCACATAGCTTTATGATCCAAATAAAGATAGTATGATACATACGCTAATACATAATTCTTGTAATTTTGCCATAAGAGTTGGAACCCAAGGTAAACCCTTTCACCTTATAAAGACCATCACTTTAATTATGATTTGTTTATTATGTTCTTTTAGTTTGTTCCCACTTAAGGCTAAGGTAACTATAACTTAAATTGGGTAAAGGATCCTTAAGAAATGAGGCAATGCAATCTTTAACCATATAGGAGTTTGTGTAGCTATTACTATCATTTAAAATAACATCCATTGCTCGTGTGAGGTTCAAGATACTCTACAAATGAGCCATTGGAATTGGAGTTGGAGCCAAGCACTCTTCATTTATATATTTCCACAAATATGAAATCTCTTGGTGAAAACATTTTATGGCATCTTCTTTTGATACACTATATTACTTCATGTAACATTTGCAGAAGGAATTAATAACAACCACAAAATAATTTTTTTTTTTAAAGAAGGAAAAACAGAACAATGATCATATAGCAAAAATGGTCCCATCTCATTTGATGCTTTTGGTTGGGCTTTGTCCACCCAATGCAACTAATATTGGAAAAATGATGTTGCATGAGGTACTTATGTCTCTTTTTTAATTTTCAAAAATGAAAGGGAAAATTAATATCAAAAAAAGGAAAAAGACACATAGACACAAAAATTGAAAGTAATAAAGTAAACGTTAGAAAAAGGACCAAAAAAAAAAGAAAGAATAAAACAAAGAAGCAAAGTGGGATAAGCAAATTTTAAGAGAAGATGACAAAAATTGATGCAATAAGAGAAGACCAATAAGTGAGATTCTTTAGCTTGATCGTTGAGCAAATCCAAAACCTGCTACATATTGGGCCTTTTCTAGGGCAACTTAATGGTACAAAGGTACCTAACTCATAGGCACTCAACCATTTCACTCACCAAATCATTATTAAGCCTTAGCCTCCAATCTAGTGCATCAGTGCCTAGTTCTTCCCTTACTAGCCTTTGAAACCATCCCACCATCTCTTTGCTCCCTTACTTACTTGTCAATATCTTCATTAACATGATTCCAAAACAAATCACATCAAATTTAACCAAGTCACTGTAAAGCTTACCATCCCTTCCCACATCTCCTCTCCATGACTTGATATTTTAGAGACCGAAATGACCACATGCAGCTTGAGGGAATTCGAAAAGAGTTTGTTGGAGGAGACAAGATGTCCATGGGTGGAGCCCATTGTTGATGTTAATCTAGATTATGAGTTAATTAGATTAAGAGTCTATTATAATAGAAGTTTAGTTGAGTTTGATTTGAGTTTGATAGTTTAGATAAATTTAGGTGCTTGATTTTATATAAAGACACATTGTCTATATTATGTGTGTGCTTCTTATTTATAATGTGTAGTCATTTTATTATATTAATAAAATTATAATATTCATATTAGTGGTATCAAAACTTGTTTAATTTAAGGGTTAGTAAGTGGGTATTTTTGATTTAAATTAAGAGAAAACATATAAGTCTTGCTAAATCTACAATAGAAGTTGTTAGAGCCACCATAGAAGTTGTTAAAGTTACAAAAGTTACAAAAACTACAACTTGTTATTGTTAGAGATTTGCCGCCAACCACCACACGCCTTGGAGAAATTCCAAATGTTATACATCTACAAAATACTAAATGCCTTGTGTCATTGTTGCTTGTTATTATTGCCTTAAACTTGAAGATTTCTACCTAAAGGTTGCTACTCTACCTCTTTGACTCATCAATGCACTAATATCTCATCAGAAAAGCTTACTTCTCCTTCTTGTCATTCTGTCAAAGTTAAGGGGTCTAATTGAAAATAAAAAAAAATATATGGGGTTTAATTAAAAATAATAAAAATTAAGGGGCCAAATTATATGTAACAACAATTTTGGGATAAGTTGCAAATAACAAAAGTTTAGGGGTAGATAAAAAAAATCATGAATTTCTATTTGAACAACACAATCCCTATTTCAATTCTTGTTTTGCATGGGAAAAATAACAACTGATGGTGTGTGTAGATGAAAGTTTTATTTGACTATAATGAATTATTGAGTATTGTGAAGAATAGAGTCACAAAACTCACAATAGATGTCTCAGAAGCACAAAGGGCTGCTTACCAAAAGTTAATTAAAGAGGATAAAAGAGCACTGTATTTCATCCATCAAGGGGTGAATAATGAAACTTTTTAGAAGATTGCAGAAGCAACCTTATCAAAGTAGGCATGAGATATCTTGATGATGTTATTTTAGGGTGTAAACAAAGTAAAAAATTTGAAACTCCAAACCATATGACATTAATTTGAGCTTTTGTAAATGAAAGCTTTAAAACCTATTTCAATTTATATAAGCAAACTTCTTGCCTTGACAAATAAAATGATAATTTATAGGGAGCAGTTGAATGATTAGGCGAAAGTTAAAAAGATCTTGCAAACACTTGCATCACAATATGAGCATATTGTGGTCACCATAGAAGAAGCACATGATTTGTCTTAGATGTTAGTTAATGTAATAACAAGCACGTTGCAAGCTCATGAACAACACATGAATGAGAAGCACATTGAAAAGCCAATAGAGCAAGCACTTTAAAGTCAAACTCCTACCAAAAACAATCAAAGTGATCAATTAAAGTAAAAACAAGGTCCTTCTCATGGTAGAGGATGAGGACGTGGTAATAATTACTATAACAATAGAGATCAATGAGGTCACTATAACAATTATCAAGATGTTGATAATCAATACAATGGCTAAGGGAGATTAGACCAAGTATATAGAGGTCAAGGTCTAGGCCAAGGAAGAAGTCATGGTAAAGGAAGGTATAATAAGTCTCATGAGTGTTACTCATGTCACAAGTGTGGTCATTATGCTAATGAGTGCAAGTCTCAACAGCATAATTAGATAGCTCATTGTGCATAATAAGGAGATTCAAATGGTGGAAATGAAGTGCTTATGATGGTTACTACTATTGCTAAAAAACCAAACTACAATATCTGGTTCCTTGACACCAAGTGTACCAATCATATGTGTGAAAAAAGAAAAGCTTTTTGTTGGTCTTGATGAGTCAATTTGCTCCATAGTCAAGTTTGTTGATGATAGTAGTGTTCTAATGATGGGAAAAGGGTGAATTCCCATCAAGTTAAAGAATGGAGATCATAATTACATCTCAAATGTAATTTATGTACTAAAGATGAAAAGCAACCTACTCATTTTTGACTAATTGCTTGAAAAATGGTATAATAAATAATTATGTGATAACTATCTGTCAATTCTTAATGGGAGAGGTACACTCATTCTTAAATCCCCTTTAACAAAGAATCAGATGTTTCAAGTTGATATTACCATTGATGTTTATACTTGTCTTAGTGCTATTGTCAAAGATAAGTCTTTGTTATGACATCTTCATTTTGGCCATCTAAATTCTTGCAATTTAAAATTACTTGCACAAGGAAACATGGTGATAGGCTTGCCTAGGATACATCATCCTAATCAAATTTGTGATGCATGTATTCTTGCAAAATGAAGCAAACAACCCTTTGTAACAACAAATTAGCATGCAAGGCAACTACTTCCACTTATCCACTTTAATGTTTATGGCCTAATGAGTGTTTAATCACATGGTAATAATAGATATTTTCTTACCTTCCTTGATGATTTTACAAGGAAGATGTGGG
The DNA here is from genome assembly GCA_037832345.1 of Rhizophora mangle. Taxonomy (NCBI): domain Eukaryota; kingdom Viridiplantae; phylum Streptophyta; class Magnoliopsida; order Malpighiales; family Rhizophoraceae; genus Rhizophora; species Rhizophora mangle. The sequence goes on along the minus strand of JBAPLJ010002333.1, from coordinate 123,483 downwards.
TTTATTGCATGCAAAGAAAGTTTGAGGTGTTTAATTATTTTAAGAAGTTTAAGGTCTATACTGAAAGAAAAAATAGATACCATATTAAAATTTTAAGAACAAATGAAGGTGGTGAGTGTATTTCTAATGAGTTTAAGGATAATTATGAAGCACAAGAAATAAAGCATGAAGTCACAATTCCTTATACTCCATAATATAATGGAGTTGCTGAAAGAAAGAACAGATCAATCATGAATATGGCGAGAAGCTTGTTAAAGGCCATAGGGTTTCTTAACCATTTTAGGCAAAAGCTATTGTATGTTCTATTTACTCCTTGAATAGATCTCCAACAACAAGTATTTAGAATGTCAATCTTGAAGAAGCATGGAGTAGTTTTAAGTCTAATGTAAGGCACCTTAAGGTGTTTGATTTTATTGCTTATGGTCACATTCTAGCAGAGACAAGGACAAAGTTAGATGATTAAGGAGTGAAGACAATGTTTCTTGGCTACATAAAAGGAGGATATAAGCTATTTAATCCTGTGATAAAGAAGGTAATTGTAAGTAGAGATGTGACTTTTGTTGAAGATGAAGCTTAGAACTTTGATGCTGAGGAGCAAAATAACTCTTAGAAACATTTAATTGCTATTTTGGGAGAAGAGTATACTTAAGCTATAATCCCTATTGTATAAATGGGGAAGTCTCATTAGTTGGTGCATGAAATCCTACACCACAAGCTCTATAAGAGAATGGAAGACCAAGGAGAAATCACCAATAATTAATTAGATCACAAGATTATGAGGTAATCCTTAATAATGTTATTAATGATGATGGAGATTTGGTGCATCCTACCATGTTTACAGATTGTGAACTAGTGTTGTTTGATGAGATGATTCAAGATACAAAGTGGATTAATGCCATGAATGAAGAAATCAAGGCAATTAAGAAGAATAATACATGAGAGCTTACTACTATTCCATGAGGTTAGAAAGTTATTGATGTGAATGGATCTTGAAGACTGAGAAGAAGTTCAATGGAGAAGTAGAGAGATATAAAGCAACATTTGTTGCAAAAGGATTTAAACAATGACCTAACCATGATTATCATGAGGTATTCTCTCTTGTTGCTTAAATGGAACTGTTAGACTTATAATTACTTTGGCTACACAAAATCATTGGAAAATATATCAAATGGATGTGAAGTCACCATTTCTCAATGGTCCTCTTAAAGAAAAAGTGTTTGTTAAGCAAGCATTAGGAATTGTGAAGAAAGGAAGTGAAGAGAAGGTGTATAAGCTGAAGAAAGCACTATATGGCTTGAAACAAGCCCTTAGAGCATGGAATAAACACATATTTCTTCTTCTAAGAAAATAATTTTTGAAAGTGTCCTTTTGAGCATGCCTTATATGTTAAAATCAATGATTCTAACAATGTGTTATTGGTGTTTCTAAATATGGATGATTTGATCTTCACAAGTAACAATCTCAAAATGATTAAAGACTTTAAGAAGTCCATGATGCATGAATTTGAGATGATAGATTTGGGCCTAATGTCATATTTTCTTGGAAATAAAGTGACTTAAGGAGATGATAAAATCTTTACCTGTCAAAAGAAGTATGCTACCAAGCTATTAAAAAAGTTTCAAATGTATGATTGTAATCCTATGAGAACTCTTATAGAAGTTGGTACTAGATTGTTTAAAGAAGGCAATGAAGCACCCATTGATTCTACACTTTTCAAATAAATTGTAGGGAGTTTGAGATATTTAACATGCATAAGGCTGACATATCTTATGGAGTTGGTTTGATCAATAAATTTTTGGTGTCTCCCCACCAACCTCATATGCAAATTGCTAAGAGACTTATGTGTTATATAAAAGGAACTAATGATCATGACTTATTTTATTCATCATCTAAAGGTTGTACTCTTATAAGTTATTCTAATAGTGAGTGGGGTGGAGATGTATATAATTGTAGAAGTATTTTTGGATATTGTCTCAACTTTGAAACTACTACTTGTTTGTGGTCATTCAAGAAACAATCTATAGTTGTACTTTTAACTTATGAAGCAGAGTATGTAGCTGCAGCTTCAAGTCCTTGTCAAGTTATTGGTTTTATAATTTGCTAAGTGAGATATATGTTCCAGTAGAAGTTCCTACAAAAATATTTATTGATAATGTTTTTGTAATTAATTTGGCCGAAATCTAATAACATATGGAAGAAGTAAACACATTGATACTCGTTTTCATTTTTTGAGAGATCAAGATGATAAAAAAGAGATTGAATTAGTTTATTACAAGTCTAAAGATCAAGTAGCTAATATTTTCATAGAGTCATTGAAGAATAAAGCATTTGTTAAGCTGAAGTAAATGTTGAGATTGAGAGCATCACCTGATTAGGATTAAGAGGATGTTGATGTTAATCTAAATTAGGAATCTATTATAATAGAAGTCTAGTTTAATTTAATTTGAGTTTGATTGTTTAGATAGATTTAGGTGTCTATCTTTATATTAGGACATGTTGTCTATATTATGTGTATATTTTTCAATTATTATGTGTGACTATTTTATTATATTAATAAAATTACAATATTCCCATAATCTTTTATTACCTGTATGGTAGATGTAAGTGAGACCACGGGCCACCCCGACAGCTATACAGCGGCACGTGAGCCAGTTGGTTTTGTCTCCAGGAGGGTAGATGTTGGACGTGTTAACAATTTGGTGCTCTCATGTGTCGCTGCTCCAGTCCTCCATGTTGGGTTCCAAGGCCGGCAGCTCGTGGAGCCAACATCAGAGTCTCCGTTGGACATGAACTCGAACAACAGCAACAACTTTTATTTGCCTTAGTCCGTAAACCAATAAATTCCCAATTTTTCATTTTACATGGGAAATTAATTTCCACAATTGTAGATATTCATGTCCAAAGGTCTTGCACAAGGAGAGCTAGATTGATACTAAAGAAACATGCTAATAAAATTATTTTTACTCACAATGTTCATAATAACACTCACATAGCTTTGTGTCCAAATAAAGATAGTACGACGCATATATTTATTGATACATAAATTCTGCTATAAAAGACGGAACCCAAGGTAAACCCTTTCACCATTAAAAGACTGACACTTTATTTATAATTTGTTTTTTTATGTGTTCTTTCAGTTATTCCCACTCATGGCTAAGGTAACCAGAACATAAAGGGGAAGAGGATCCTTGAACAATGAGGCAACACAATCTCTCAGGATATAGGAGTTAGTGTAGCCATCAGCGTCCTTGTAAATGACATCTATTGCTCATGTGAGCTTCAGGATATGCGGCAAAAGAGCCACTGGAACTGGAGTTGGAGCCAAGCACTCTTCATTTATATTTTTCAATGAATATGCAATCTCTTGGCGAAAAAATTTTTATGGCATCTTTTTCTGATATGCCATATTGCTTCATGTAACATTGGATTCCAGAAGCAACATGGTGTCTCTTTAGCTCAAACTACAAATTCACAACCATAATTAAGTTTGGAATTTTAGATTGATACCATAATCAAAATTACTATTCAGAAATTGATTAATTACCTTGTTGGAGACCAAGTCATTCCATGAATCTGCAAACAATCGATGAAGCTCTAACCATCTTTGAGAAATTAGACACCCACTCAAAGGCATCCTTTGTAGCAATTGGCCCCATGCCAACAAAAGACGTGGTTGAAAGAATCAAGTAGCAACAAGTTACTAGAGAGATCTCCAAATATTCCTCCATTGTTGGAACATAGTCCGAATCCCACCACTTTGCTTCAGCCATGTAGCATTGGACCACTTTCTTCAACTAGGAGACACGCAATTATTTTTGAAATAAAAAATAAACGAATAAATGAAAGGTTATGTCAATTGTCAAGGCGTAAGAACTCCAAATTTGAAAAGCAAATTTAACAAGTGGCACACGTACTTCTCCTTTAGCATATTCTACAGCATACAACATTCCTTCTTTTTCCATTGTGTCTTCCACTTCCTTGTAGACATCAAGAACTAAATCATAAACCATTTTCACATTCTCTGGAAGCATATCGGCAGCCTTAATGTCCCATCTGAAAATTGACAGATGCCTATTAATGTCAAAGCTGGCCACATGGACAGGCTTCAGCTTTCTTAATATCACTTATTAAAAATAATAAAAACAAAGCTAGCTAGCATGTGTCTTTATTAGTTCTAATTTGGAATTTGTATTAGCAAAGTAGATGATCCAAATTACGATGGCCACAAGTGGACTAATGATCATAGAGTGTTAGCCCCTTAACCTCATCAATACCAATTGCATGCCCCGAACTCAACCTACTAATTCCAAATTTTGATGGCGTCTAGTAAAATTGGAAGGGCACAGTTGCAATTATATCATTAGGGACTCATTTACATAAAATGACGTGAAATTAACCTTTGTGTCTACACAAAGCATTCTATTAATTAGAACAACACTTTTGTACACCTTTGATACTCCATATCCATTAAATTCCATCAAGGAAAGATATTGATCTTTAATAGCTTTCCTTATATTGAATGGTTTGATTCCCAGACAATGAGACTATCTCTTCATCATGGACTCATTTGAACAAAATGATGGTAAAACATTATATTCATTGGAACAAGCATGTTTGTACACCTTTAATACTCTAAATCCATTGAATTCCATTAAGCAAATCAATCATTGATCTTGATTAGCTTTTGTTATAGGTATTGAACAGTTTGATTGCCAAACAATGAGACTATCTCTTCATTTTTTGATAACTAGTCTTCTCTATCCATTACAAGGACTCATTCACACATAATGATTTCACAATTAACTTTTGTATCAATATCAAACATTTTATTCATTGTAACAAGCTCATTTGTACATCTTTTGTACTCTAAATCCATTGAATTTCATAAAGGAAAGGTGTGATTAGCCTAGATTACCTTTCATTATATGTTTTGACTATTTTAACTCCTAAATAATGAGACCATCTAATGTGAACCCCAAAAGACATAACTTTGGGACCCAACGTATATAAGGAATTCAAATAAGAACCTAAGAAAGCAAAATTAGATTTCAATTATGCAAAATCGAGACCCAATGTTTAAGGTACATGAACCTAAGGTGTAACGAAAGATATGGACATTGTACTCTAGAAAAAAAAGGGATTTTGTAGTGATAAGTCAAGTTAAACACCACATGAAGAGTTAGCTCTTGATAAGTTTTTTAGTTCTAGAAAAAATTGAAGGAGAAAATTCACATTTTTAGTTTCACCAATGTTTTACTTATTTTTAACAATTAAATCAAGCCCATTTATAAGCTAAATTGACAACCCTAACCCTATAGATAATGACAAACTTCTTTAATAAGTTAACAACAAACCTACTCCTAATTATTTTAGTAGTTGTTGTAAACTAACAATTTTAACCCCAGAGATAATTATAAGCTTCTTAAATAAGCTAACAACAAATTAACTCCTTTTTTTGGTGTTGTTGTAAAAATCCTTACAATCACTTGACATAGACCCATTTAACATACTTAAACAATAAATAAAGCCTTGGCCTACATTAAGATATGTTTTACTACCATTCAAACTTGAATTAGCTTCTTTGGCCCAAATTTCCTTAATTAGGCCATGAAGTGCCTTTTACATCCCTTTAGCTCTTGAACATGTTGTTGGTCTTCTTGAATGCTCAATGGATCTTTAGAAGCCCTTTATGCATTAAATCCTCTATGGATCTCATCATTTTGCCTTTCCTTAAAAGGATTCAACCTTGAATCTTCACCTATATAAAAAAAATATACGTTTGGAATAAACTTGCACACACTCCCTTATGTGTTTCACTCCACTCTCTCACAATATGACACTCACTCTCATGTTTGCATACTATATATATGTAGCTTTTATCTCTCACTCATTTATTGAAATAAACAAGCTCAATCAAAGTCACTTTATAACCAACTAATTCCAACAAATTAGAATCAAAGAAATTTAGGAAAGTACAATAAATTTAAGGTTATGGATTAGAAGAACTCGACAAGATTAAATTGTAGAATACCAAAAAAAAAAGAATTTATTGGATACAAATCCTTGTAGGAACTAGAAAGAAATAAGTAAATAAAGCCTTTATCTCTGTTTCACCTAATTAAATAAGATTTACTTTTGAAATAGCCAGGAATCAAATAGAATATTTTTCTTTTCATTTATTTTTCTTTTTCTTTTCTTCTTCATCATACAAGATTTTCATTTTTTTTGTATTTAGCAAAAATTTAAATACAAGTAAAGATAAACTAGGGTTTGCTAATTCAAAGAACTAGAGGTTATAAAATGTGACTAAGAAGACAAACAAAAAAAAAATGAACCTTAAAATTAGGTAAGGAGACTTGATTTAAAGCCAAGTTTTGATACCAATTGATATTAACCTGAAAAGACATAGTTTAGTGACCTAACATGAACAAGGAATTTGAACAAGTACCCAAGAAAGCTAAATTAGATTTCAATCATGCAAGACCTAAACCTAATGTTTGTCAAAAATGAACTTAAGGAATAATGAAGGATATGAACACCACACTCCAAAAAAGAAGGGATTTAGGAGTGATAAGGTGATGCCATAAGAAGAGTTAATTCTTAACAAGTTGTCAGTTTTTGAAAGAACTAAAGGAGAAAATTCTCACTTTCAGTTTCATTAATGTTTTGCTTATTTTTAACAATGAAATCAAGACTATTTACATGCTAAATTTATAACTTTAACCCTAGAGAAAATGACAAACATTCTAAATAAGCCAACAGTAATTCTACTCCTATTTGTTTTTGTAGTTGTTGTAGAAATCCTTACAATTACTTGACATAAACTTATTTAGCATACTTATACAATAATTATGGCCTCGGCCTATATCAAGATATGTTTTGCAGCCCTTTAAGCTTAAAATAGTTTCTTTGACCCAAATTTCTTTAATCAACCAGCCAAATGCCTCTTTCATCTTGCTATTGAACATGTTATTGGCCCTTCTTGAAACCTTCACGAATCCTTAAAAGCCCTCCTACTTTTGATCCTTTATGTATCTCATCATCATCTCTTCATTTCTAACTAACAAGGCTCCTTTTTACATTGCAAGGACTCATTTACACAAAATGATGGTGAAATTAACTTTTATGTCTCCACAAAACATTATATTCATTAGAACAACCACATTTGTACACCTTTGGTAATTTGAATGCATTAGATTCCATGAAGCAAAAGAGTTAATGAACATGATTAGCTTTCATTATAGGTATTGAATGGTTTAATTCTTGAACAAAGAGATTGTTTTATCATTTTTTGATAAATAGAATTCTCTTTTCATTGCAATGACTCATTCACACAAAATGATCTCATAATTAATTATTGTGACAACAATAAACAATGTATTCAATGCAAGAAGCTCATTTTGACATCTTTGGTACTATAAACCCATTAAATTCCATCTAGTAAATTAGTCATTGATCTTGATTAGGTTTCCTTACAAGTGTTGAATGGTTTAATTATCAAACAAAGAGACAATTACTTTATTTTTTGATAATATGGCTTCTCTTTTCATTAGAAGGACTCATTCATATAAAATGATCATATAATTAACCTGGGTGTCAATAGTAAACATTATAATACTTGTCACAAGCTCATTTGTACATCTTTAGTCTCTAAATCCAATGAATTCCATCAAAAAAAGGTGTGATTGGTCTAAATTACCTTTTCTTATATGTATTAAATGTTTGAGTACCTAAATAAAACCTTTTCTTCATTTCTAGCTAACAAGGCTCCTTCCTTCCTTCCTTACAAGGACTCATTCACACAAAATGATGGTGAAATTAACTTTTGTGTTATATTCATTGGAATGAGCATGTTTGCACACCTTTGGTATTCTAAACCCATTGAATTCCATCAAGTAAATAAGTCATTGATCTTGATTAGTTTTCCTTATAAGGAACGCCTTAATTTTTAAACAATGAGACCACCTCTTTATTTTTTGATATCAAGGCTTCTCTTTTTGTTGCAAGGCCTCATTTCCACAAAATGATCTTATAATTAACTTTTTGTATCAACATTAAACATCATATCCATTTCACGAAGCTTGTTTGTTCATATTTGGTATTCAAAATCCTTGAATTCTATATATAAAGAAAAGGTTTGATTAGTCTAGATTACCTTTCCTTATACATATTAAATGTTTCAATTATTGAATAACAAAATTGTCTCTTTATTTCTTATTGACTAGGGTCCTTCCTTTGTTGTAATGGCTCATTTACATAAAGTAATGGTGAAATTAACTTTTGTATCTACATAAAAATTATATTCATTGAAACGAGCTTTTTGTACACTTGTGGTACTTTAAACCTATTGAATTCCATTAGATAAATGAGTTATTGATCTTAATTAGCTTTGCTTACATGTATTGAATAGTTTAATTCCTAAACAATGAGACTACCTCTTCAATTTTTTGATAATAAGGCTTATCTTTTCATTGCAAGGACTCATTCCCATAAAATGATCTTGTAATTCACTTTGTGATGATATCAAACATTATATTAATTGCAACAAACTCATTTGCCCATTTTTGACACTCTATAACCATTGAATTCCATCAAAGAAAAAATATGTCTAGTCTAGATTACCTTTTCTTAATGTGTTAAGTGTCTTAGTTCTTGAATAATGACATTATAATGTGAATCCCAAAAGATGTGGTTTAGGGATCCAACACACACAAGGAATCAAACAAAAACTAATGAAAGCTAGATTAGGTTTCAATTATGCATGTCCTAGATCCAATATTCAAGAAACACAACCTAAGCTATAAAGAAAGATATGGATGGTGCCCTCTAACAAGGAAGGGATTTGAGAGTGATATGTTGGGTTGAACATAACAAGAAAGGTTAGTTCATGATAAATTCTTTAGTTCTTTAAAGAGCTAAATAAGAAAATCTCACTTGTATTTTCACTAATGTTCTACTCTTTTTAACAATGAAATCAAACATATTTATAGGTTAAATTAACAATCATAAAAATCCTAAAAATAAAGACAATGACAAACTCCAAAATTATAAGAAAACTTTTATTTTATTGTAAACTCTTATTTTATAACAAACTCATATTTATGAGTGAGTTTTATGGTAACCTTGGCCCATTAAGTAGCCCAATGAAATTAACAAAGCCTTGGCCCACATTAAGATGTGCTTTGCTACCCTTTAAGCTTGAATTATCTTCTTTGGCCCAAATTTCTTTAATTAGCCTACTAAGTGCATCTTTCATCCTTTTAGCTCTTAAACATGTCATAGGCCTTTCTTGAATGCTTAATGGACCCTTAGAAGCCCTCCATGCATTAATTCCTTCATGGATCTCATCATATCCCCTCCCTTTAAAAAGATTTGTTTCAAATCATCACTCATATAAGAAAAAAATGTTGGGAACAATGTCACATGCACTCCCTCACATGTTTCACTCCACTCCCTCATAGTATGATAGTCACTCTTATGTTTGCACACTATATAAATTTGACTTTTCTCTCTCATTCCTTTATTGAACTAAACAAGTTCAAATAAAGTCACCTTATAACCAACTAATTCTAACAAATTAGAGTCAAATAAAAACATAATTAAATTGCAAAACATGCAAGCAGAAAGATTAATTATGTCCAAATCATTGTAGCAATTAGAAAGAAATAAGGAAATAAAGCCTCTATAGAATATGGCTAAGAACCTAAGGTTTGTAGACAAAAATTGAAAAAATGCTAGGGTTTGTGTATTTAGAAATCAAGTGGTTATAGAATGTGGCTAAGAAGAAGAACAAAAGGAAAATTTAAATTTTAGATAAATAAACCTATTATCCTTAAAGCTTTGATATTAATTGATGTGAATCTAAAAAGACATGTCTTAGGGACCCATCATATACAACTAATCAAACAAGAACCTAGGAAAGCTAAATCAAATTTCGATTATAAAAACCTAGACCAAAAGTACAAGAAACATGAACCTAAGGTATAAAGAGGCATATGGATGTCATAGTTTAGCAATGAAAGGATTGATAAGTCAGGTTATAGGCAATAAGAAGAGTTAGTTTTTGAAAAAACTAAGGAAGAAAATTTTCACTTTTATTTTTACTAATGTTTTGCACTTTTAAACAATGAAATCAATGTTATTATAGGCTAAATTAACAACCTTGAAATCCCTAAAAATAAAGACAATGATAAATGCCTAAAATATAAACTCTTATTTTATTCCAAACATGTATTTTATGAAAAGAAAAAAAACTCCTATTTAGGAGAGAATTTTTTTGTAACTCTAGCCTATTAAGTATTGCAATCAAAGTTAATAAAGCCTTGGCCTACATTAAGATATGCTTTATTGCCCTTTAAGCTTGAATTATAAGAACAAGCTCATTTGTACATCTTTGGTAATCTAAATCTATTGAATTCCTTAAAAAAAATAAAAGGTGTGATTGGTCTAAATTATCTTTTCTCATATGCGTTATGTATCTCAATTCTAGAATAATGTCATTGTCTCTTTATTTTCAATTAATAAGGCTCCCCACTTCATTATAAGGGCTCATATACACAAAATATGGTTAAATTAATTCTTGTGTCTACACAAAACATTATGTTCATTGGACCAAGCACATTTGCACACCTTTTGTACTCTAAGCCCATTGAATTCCATCCAGTAACTGAATCATTAATTCCAATTAGCTTTCCTTATAGGTATTAAATTGTTTCACTCTCAAACAATGAGTCCACTTCCTTTTTTGATAACAAAACTTCTCTTTTCATTGCAAAGGCTCATTACCACAAAATGATATCATAATTAGCTTTTGTGCTAATAACATTATATTTATTGCAATAAGCTTGTTTGCACATTTTTGGTGCTTTAAATCCATTGAATTTCATCAAAAATAGGTGTGATTGGTCTAGATTAACCTTTATTATACTAATTAAGTGTTTTAATTGCTAAATAATGAGATTTTTTTTCTAACAAATAAGGTTCATTCCTTCATTGTAAGGACTCCTTTACACAAAATCATAATGAAATTAACTTTTATGTCAACATGAAACATACTATTAATTAAAATAAGCACATTTGAGTGCCCTTGGTACTCTAAACACATTGAATTCCATTAAGCAAATGTGTCATTAATCTTGATTAGCTTTCCTTACAGGTATAGAATAGTTTTATTCCTAAACAATGACATTGCTCCTTCATTTTTTTTGATAACAATGCTTCTCTTTTCAATACAAGGACTCATTCCCACAAAATGATCTCATAATTAAAATTTATGCCTACAATAAACATTACATTTAGTGCAACAAGGTCATTGGTACATCCTTAGTGTTCTAAATTGATTTAATTTCATTAAAAAAATGTTTGATTGTTCTTAATTATCTTTTCTCATATGTATTGAGTGTTTCGTGCTTTGAACCTTTAAATTCCATCAAGTAAATGAGTCATTGATCTTCATAAGGTATCCTTATAAGTATTGAATGGTTTAATTCCTGAACAATGAGGCTATCTCTTCATTTTTTGATAACAAGACTTCCCTTTTTGTTACAAAGACTCATTAGTTTTTGGGTCAACAAAAAATATATTCCTTACATCAAGCTCATTTCTTCATTTTTGGTGCCCTAAATCCATATATGTCCATAAAAAAAATGTGTGATTGGTTCAGATTACCATTTTTTTTATACATAAAGAGTGTTTCAATTACTAAATAGTGAGACAATCTCTTTATTTCTAACTAATAAAAGTCCTTTGTTGCAAGGACTCATTTACACAAAATGATGATGACATTAACTTTTTTGTCAACAAGAAAACATTATATTATTTGGAACAAGTGTGTTTGCACACCTTAATACTCTAAACCCCTTGAATTCTATCAAATAAATGAGTCATTGATCTTGATTAGCTTTCCTTACAAATATTAAAGGTTTAATTCTCAAACAATGAGAACTTCCCTTTTTGTTGCAAGGACTCATTCACACAATGATCTCAAAATTAACTTTTTGTCAACAATAAGCATTGTATTGATCATATGAAGCTCATTTATACATCATTGGTACTCTAAATCCATTGAATTGCATCAAATAAAGGTGCAATTTGTCTAAATTAGCTATTCTTATCTATTTTAAGTGTTTTAATTCTAGAATAAGGAGATTTTTTGTTCATTTATAACTAACTTTATTTTTTGGGTTTTTGAGGTTATTATTCAACCTATAAATAAGCTTCATTTTAATGTTAAAAAGTGCATAACATTGGTGAAAATTTCTCTTTTTATTTATTTGAAAAACTAAAGAAGTTATCAATAACTAACTCTTCTTGCAGTGTTCAACCTAACTTATCACTCCCAAATCCCTTCTTTGCTGGAGTGTGGCATCTATATCCTTCCTTATACCTTAGGTTCATGTTCCTTGAGCATTGGGTCAAGACCTTGTATGATTTAAATACGATTTAGCTTTCTTAGGTTCTTATTTGATTCCTCAAGTGTGTTGGGTTTCTAAGCCACGTTTGTTAGGATTCATATCATTTTATGTCATCACAAAACATTACATTCATTACAATGAGCATGATTGTAAACCTTTGTTACTTTGAACCCATCAAATTCCATCAAGTAAATGACTCATAATCTTGATTAGTTCTCCTTACAAATGTCAAATGGTTTAATTCTCAAACAATAAGACCTCTTGTTTATTTGTTGATAACAAGTCTTCTCCTTTCATTACAAGGACTTATTCACACAGAATAATCTCCATTCATTGCAACAAGCTCATTTGTACAATTGTGGTACACTAACTCCATTGAATTCCATAAAAAATGGGGTGTGATTGGTTTGGATTTTTTTTTCTTATACATATTAAGTAATTTAATTACCAAATAATGAGACTTTCTCTTCATTTCTAACCAATAAGGCTCATTCCTTTGTAATTACCTTTTGTGTCAATAGAAAATTTATATTCATTGTAACATGCTCATTTGTACATCTTTAGTACTCTAAATTCATTGAATTCCATCAAATAAATCAGTCATTGATCTTGATTAGCTTTCCTTAAAGGTATTAAATGGTTTAGTTCCTAAACAAGGTGACTATCTCTTCATTTTTTTCCTTACAAGGATGTCTATAATCATTAAATTCATTGTAACATGCACATCTATATAACTTGGTACTCTAAATAGATTGAATTCCCACATACAATGGTTAGATTGATCTTGATTAGCATTTCTTATAGCTGTTCAAGTTTTCAATTCAAGAGATCTTCTCTTCATTTTTAGCTAATAAGGCTTTTTCCTTCAATGCATGGACTTATTTATGCAAAATGATGGTGAAATTAAATTTTGTGTAACACAAAATTTCCTATTCAATGGAATAAGCATGTTAGTACTGCTTTAGTACTCTGAATCCATTGAATTCCATCAAGCTAATGAGTCATTGATCTTGATTAGCTTTCCTCATATGCTTTGAATGGTTTGTCTTACAAACAATGACATTATCTCTTCATTTTTTTAATAACAAGGCTATTCATTTCTTTGTAAAGAGTCATTCACACAAAATGATCTCATAATTAACTTTTGTGCCAAAAGCAAACATTATACTCATTACAATAAGGTCATTGGTACATCATCGGTACTCTAAACACATAGAATTCCATGAAGAAAATGAGTCATTGATCTTGATTAGCTTTCCTTCTAGGCATTGAATGGTTTAATTCTCCAATCATGAGATTACCTCTTCATTTTTTGATAACAAGGCTTCTTTTTTCATTACAAAGAGTCATTTACACAAAATGTTATTGTAATTCACTTTTGTGCCAAGAGAAAACATTATACTCATTATAATGAGATCATTTGTACATCTTTGGTACTTTTAATCCATTAAATTCCATAAAGTAAATAAGTTATTGATCTTGATTAGCTTTCCTTACAAGTATTAAATGGTACAATTTCTAAATAATGTGACTGTCTCTTCATTTAATGATAACAAGGGCATTATATTCATTATATTCATTGCAACAAAGCATGTCTATAAAACTTCGGTACTCTAAACCCATTGAAATCCTTAAAACTAAGGTTAGATTGATTTTATTAGCTTTTTTTTATAGCTACTTAATGTTTGAATTCTTGAATAATGAGACTTTGCTTGATTTTTAGCTAACAAGGCTCCTTCCTTTGTTGTATGGACTTATTTACACAAAATGATGGTGAAATTAACCTTTGCCTTCATAAAACATTATATTCATTGGATTTAGAGTATTAAAGATGTAAAAATGAGTCATTGAATTCCATCAATTAAATGAGTCATTGATCTTAAATAGTTTTCCTTACAAGTATTTAATGGTTTAATTTTTGAACAATGAGACTGCCACTTCATTATTCAATAGAAAGGTTTCTTTTTTTGTTGAAAGTACTCATTGACACAAAATGATCTTGTAATTAACTTTTGTTTCAACAACAACCATTGTATTCATTGCAAGAAACTCCTTTCTACATCTTTGCTACTTTAAATACATTGAATTTTGTTCAAAAAACAAAGAAAAGAGGTTTGACTGGTTTATATTAGCTTTTCCTATACATATGGGTGTTTCAATTCTTGAATAATGAGATTTTGTCTTCATTTCTAACTAACAAGGCTCCTTTATTCATTGCAAGGACTCATTTACACAAAATGATGGTGAAATTCACTTTTTGGTCTACACAAAATATTTTTGATTCATTGGAAAAAGCACATCTTTAGACCTTTAGGACTGTAAATCCATTGAATTCCATCAAGCAAATGAGTTACTAATATTGATTAGCTTTCCATATAGGTATTGAATGGTTTAATTCTTGAACAATTGGATTGTCTCTTCATTTATTGATAGCAAGACTTCTATTTTCATTGTAAGGACTCATTCATGTGAAATGATCTTATAATTAACTTTTGTGTCAACAGCAAACATTATATTCATTGCAATAATCCTTTGAATTCCATCAAAAAAAGATATGATTGGTCTAGATTATCTTATCTTATAAATATTAAGTGGTTCGATCCCAAAATAATAAGACAATCTTGAATTTTTTTTTTATAACAAGTCATTCTTTTTAGTGTAATGACTCATTCATGCAAAATAATCTCATAATTAACTTTTGTGTCAATAGTTAATATTATATTCATTGCAACAAGCTCATTTATACATCTCTAGCACTTTAAATTCATTGAATTTGATCAAAAAAATTGTGATTGGTCTAGATTATGTTTTCTTATTGTATTTAGTGTTTCACTTCTTGAATAATGAGACTATCTAGTCACATTTTTGACAATATAACTTTTCTTTTAATTGCAAGGACTCATTCATGCAACATGATCCTTTAATTAACTTATGTATCAATATCAAAATTTTTATTCATCGAAACAAGCTTGTTTATACATCATTGGTACTATCAATCCATTGAATCCCATCTGCAAATAAGTAATTGATTTTGATTTGCATTCATTATAGGTATTGAAGGGTTTGTTCTCCATTAATGAGACTACCTCTTCATTTTTTGCCAACAAGGCTTCCTTTTTCATTACAAAGAGTTGTTCACACAAAATGATCTCATAATTTACTTTTGTAACAAGAGCAAGCATTATACTTATAGCAATAAGATTATTGGTACATCTTTGGTACTTGAACCCATTTCAATTCCATCAAGTAAATTAGTCATTGATCTTAATTAGCTTTCCTTACAGGTAATGAATGGTATAATTTCTAAATAATGTGATCATATTTTCATTTTTTGATAACAAGGATGTCTATATTCATTATATTCATTGCAAAAAACATGTATATACAACTTTAATACTCTAAACCCATTGAAATCCTTCAATGGTTAGATAGATCTTCATTAGCTTTCCTTATAGTTATTTAATGTTTCAACTTTTGAATATTAAGACCACTTCATTTTTTTGCTAATGAGGCTCCTTCCTTCATTACAAGGGTGTATTTACACAAAATGATGGTGAAATTAACCATTTTTTCTTCACAAAACATTATATATAATGGAAAAAACATGTTTAGACACATTTGGTACTCTAAACCTATTTAATTCCATCAATTAAATGTGTCATTGATCTTAATTAGCTTTTGTTATAGGTATTAAATGGTTTAATTCTTGAACAATGAGACCACCTCCTCATTTTTTGATAACAAGGTTTCTTTTTTCATTGTAAGGACTTATTAACACAAAATGATCTTGTAACTAACTTTTGTGTCAACAACAACCATTGTATACATTGCATGAAACTCATTTCTACATTTTTGGTACTCTTAATCCATTGAATTCCATCAAACAATGCTTTGATTTATTGTTATTTGCTTTTTCAATACCTTTTGAATGTTTTAATTCCTGAATAATGAGACATTCTTTTCATTTCTAGCTAATGAGGCTCCTTCCAATGTTGTAAGTACTCATTCACAAAAAAAATAATGGTTAAATTAATATTTGAGTCTATAAAAAACATTTTATTTGTTGGATCCAGCACGTTTCTGCACCTTCAATACTCTAAACCCATTAAATAATCATACAAAAGAATCATAGATCTTGATTAGCTTTCCATACAGGTATTAAATGGTTTAATTCCTAAACAATGAGATTGTCATATCATTTTAGCAAGACTTGTCTTTTCCTTGCAAGAACTCATTCACACAAAATGATTTCATAATTAACTTTTATGTCAATAGCAAACAATATTCATTGCAACAAACTTGTTTGTACATCTTTGGTACGTTAAATCCGTTGAATTCCATCAACAAATGTGTGGTTGTCTCTTCATTTTTTGATAACAATGACATCTATATTCATTATATTCTTTACGACAAACACATTTATACAACTTTGGTACTCTAAACCCATTGAAATCCTTCAAACAAAGGCTAGATTGATCTTTATTAGCTTCTCTTTTAACTATGTTTCAATTTTTGAATAATGTGACATTCTGTTCAGTTTTAGCTAACAGGGCTCCTCCTTTCATTACAAGGACATATTTACACAAAATAATGGTGAAATTAACCTTTTTGCCTTCACAAAACATTATATTCATTGGAACAAACACATTTGGACACTTTTGGTACTCTATGCGTATTAAATTCCTTAAATTAAATGAGTCATTAATCTTGATTAACTTTCATTATAGGTATTAAATGGTTTAATTCCCAAACAATGACACTATCTCTTCATTTTTTGATAATGAGGTTTCTCTTTTCGTTGCAAGGACTCATTCACACAAAATGATCTTAGGACTAACTTTTGTGTCAACAACAACCATTGTATTCATTGCAAGAAACTTATTTATGTATCTTTACTACTCAAAATCCATTGAATTCCATAAAAGAAAAAAAATGTTTTATGACTTTAGATTAGCTTTTTCTATATGTAAGACTATTTGAATTCTTGAATAATGTAATTGTCTCTTCATTTCTAACTAACAAGGATCCTTCCTTTGTTGTAAGGACTTATTTACACAAAATGATGGTGAAAATAACTTTTGTATCTACTTAAAATATTCTATTCATTGGAACAAGTATGTTTGTATGCCCTTGGTACTCTAAATCCATTGAATTATAGTAGGCAAATAAGTCATTGATCATGATTGCTTTCCTTATAGGTATTTAATGTTTTAATTCTCAAACAATGAGATTGCCTTTTCATTTTTTTGTTAACAATGATTTTCTTTTCATTGCAAGGACTTATTCACACAAAATGATCTCATAATTAACTTTTCTGTTGACAAAAAAAATTGTATTTTTTATAAGAAACTTATTTCTACTTCTTCAATATTTTAAATTCATTGAATTTCATTAAAAAAAAGGTTTTAATGGTCCTGATTAGTTCTTTTTGCACATATTAAATGTCTAAATTCAAGAATAATGAGATTGTCTCTTCAATTCTAGCCAATAAGGCTCCTTCCTTTGTTGTAAGGACTTATTTACACAAATAATGATGAAATTGACTTTTGTGTCTACACAAAACACTATATTCATTGGAATAAGCATGTTTGCACACCTTTAGTACTCCAAACCTATTGAATTCCATCAAGTAATTGAGTTGTTGATCATAATTAGCTTTCCTTATTAATATTGAATGGGTTAATTCTTGAACAATGAGATTACCTCTTCCTTTTTTGATGACAAGGCTTTTCCTTTCATTGCAAGTACTCCTTCACACAAAATGATCTTGTAAGTAACATTTGTGTCAACAGGAAACATTATATTCTTTACAACAAGCTCGTTTGCACATCTTTGATTCTCTAAACCATTAAATTCCATCAAACAAAGCTTTAATTGATCTCAATTAGATTTTTTTATTCATATTAAAGGTTTAAAATCTTGAATAATGGGACATTCTCTTCATTTCTAGCAAACAAAGTTCCTTCTTTTGAAGCTGGGTAAAATCCCTTATAAATTGGACTAGGAGTCCAAAGAAGGAGGTAGAATCTTCTTCTTCTCACCTTCATCTACTTCTTCTCTCCTCTCTTGGAATGTCTTGTGAATAAAGCTTTTATTTCTATAAGTTCTTTTGTCTTTTTATGATTTAGTTTTATTAATAGTTGATTTAGTACTATTGCTCATTTATTGTTAAAGATCTATTACTTGCCTCTTTGTTTGCTTATGTGAAAGGAATGGTATCAAAGCCTTAAGGATATTAGATGACTAATTTAAGCTTATGATTGAAACCTAAATCACATTGCCATTATTTGCTTGTGTAGTTAGGGTTGGCATTTAGAACATTAGGTGCAAACCATATGAAAAAAAAAGTGTGATTGATCTAAATTACCTTTTCTTGTACATAATAAGTATTTCAATTACTAAATAATGGAATTATCTCTCCATTTCTAACTAACAGGGCTTCATTCCTTAATGCAAAGACTCATTTATACAAAATGTTGGTGACATTAACTTTTGTATCTATACAAAACATTATATTTATTGGAACAAGCACCTTCACAAACGTTTGATACTCTAAACCCATTGAATTCCATTGCACACCTTAGGTACTTTAAACCCATTGAATGATTTAATTCTTGAACAATGAGACTACCTCTTCTTTTTTTATAACAAGGCTTTTCTTTTCTTTGTCAAGAATCATTTGCACAAAATCATTTCATAATTAACATTTTGTCAACTATAAACATTATATTTTTTTGTAGCAAGCTTATTTGTACATCTTTGATACTCTAAATCTGTTAAATTTCATTAAAAAAAAGGGTATGCTTAGCCTAAAAGCTAATTCAAGCTTGAAAGGCAATAAAACATATCATAATAAGGCATGAGACTTTATTAATTGAATATGTAAAATGGCCCAATGTTTAGTGATTGTAAGGATTTCTGTAACAAGTCCTAAAAGAAATAAGAGTAAATTTGTTGTTAGCTTATTTAGGAAATGAGAATTTTCTCCTTTGGTTCTTTCATGAACTAGAGAAGTTATCAAGAACTTACTCTTCTTGTGGCATTTAACTCAAGTTATCACTCTCAAATTTGTTCTTTTCTTAAGTGTGATATTCATAGCTTTCTTTATACCTCAAGTTCATTTTCCTTGAACATAAGGCTTGATATGAAATTTGGTTATTGGTAAATCTAGATTGCATAAAGAATTAAACCAAAGAAAGTTTGTTAGGAAGAAATGAAGTGATGGTTTCATTCTTCTAGAATTGAACCATTCAATACCTACAAGAAAGGTTAATCATGTTCAATTACTCTTTTGTTTGATGGAAATCATTGGATTAATAATGTGAATGTCATAAAGTAGCTATTGTAGTGATTAATATAATATTTAGTGCATACACTAATGATAATTTCATGAGCAATTTATGTGAATGAGACCTTACAACTAAAGGAGAAAACTTATTAACAAGAATTGAAGTGGCAATTTCATTCTTCCAGAATTGAACCATTCAATACTTGCAAGAAAGGATGATCACAATCAATGACTCCTTTGTTTGATGGAATTCAATGGATTTAAAGTGCCAAAGTCATAAGGTTGTTACTACTATGAGTAATATAAAGTTTGGTGCATACACCAATGTTAATTTTTTGAACTATGAAAGAGTTCTTGCAACTAAGAGAGAAAGCTTGTTAAGAAGAGATGGAGCAATAGCTCCTTCTTAAATTGAACCATTCAATACCTACAAGAAAGGATAATTATGATTAATGACTCCTTTGTTTAAAGGAATTCAATGGATTTAGAGTGTCACAATTGTAAGGTCATTATCGTCATCATAAATATAATTTTTGGCACATACAATAAACCTAAGAGCCTAGTTCACATTAACAAAAATATAAATTCATCCATGTTGGGATAACATTAAAACTTGCAACTTGATTAGGTTTAAACAACTTAGCAATTATCTATGTAAGTGACAAACAACACAAATATTTTTGTCACTCCATATTAGGAGTAGTTGAATCAAGTGTAAGTGATGGACCTATTTGGTTCTCATGTTTTCCAAACTCTACATTGCCATATTTAGACTTGAAATTGCAATGTTCATAACATTTATTAGGAGTCTTGTTAGTTAGAAATGAAGAGATGGTCTTATTATTGAGGAATTGAAACACTTAATACATATACAAATAGGTAATCTAGACCAAGCACACCTTTTTCTGGTGAAATTCAATGGATTTAGTGCACAAAAGATGTACAAATCAGCTTGTTGCAATGAATATAATGTTTATTGCTAACACAAAAGTTAATTATGAGATCATTTTTGTGAATGCATCCTTGAAATGAAGGAAGGAGCCCTGTTAGCTAAAGATGAAAAATGGTCTTATTATTCAAGAATTGAAACACTCAATATGTTTAAGAAAAATGTAATCTAGACCAATCACACCTTTTTCTTGATGAAATTCAAAGGATTAGAGCATGGAAGATGTACAAACAAGTTGTTGCAATGAATATCATGCTTGCTATTAACATAAAATATAATTATGATAACATCTTGTGTAATTGTGTCCTTATAATGAAAAGAGAAGTCATGTTATCAAAAACTGAAGAAAGGATCTCATCATTTAAAAATTAAACCATTTAATACCCATAAAGAAAGCTAACAAAAGATCAATTACTCAATCAATTAATAGAATTCAATGGGTTCAGAGTGCCAAAGGAGTGTTAACATGCTTGTTTCAATAAATACAATGTTTTGTATAGAGTCAAAAGTTAATTTCACCATCATTTTGAGTAAATGAGTCATTGTAGTGAATGAAAGAGCCTTGTAAGCAAGAAATGAAGAGATGGCCTCACTATTCAAGTACTAAAACACTTGATAGGTATAAAAAAAGCTAATCAAGATCGATTAGAGTTTTGTTTGAAGGAATTTAATAGATTTAAAGTACTAATGATATACAAATGAGCTTGTTGCAAAGAATATAATGTTTACAATTGACATAAAAGTTAATTAGGAGATCATTTTATGTGAAAGAGCCCTTGCAATGAACGAGAAATTTTGTTACCAAAAAATAAAGAGACAATCTCATTGTTTGGGAATTAAGCCATTCAATGCTGATAAAGAAAGCTAATCAAGATCAATGACTCATTTATAGGACAAAATTCAATGGGTTTGAAATACCAAAGGTGTGCAAACATGCTTGTTACAATGCATACAATGTTTTGTGTCGACACAAAAGTTAATTTCACCATCATTATGTGTAAATGAGTCCTTGCAACAAAGGAAGGAGCCTTATTAGCTAGAAATGAAGAGAATGTCTCATTATTTAGGAATTGAAACATTAAATAGCAAAATAGTGTGATGTCTTGATTAACTTTTGTTACATATATTGAGTGTCTCAATTCCTAAAATATGACACATTTTTTTCATTTTTAGCTAACAAGGCTCCTTCTTTTGTTTCAAAGACTAACTTATAGAAAATGATGGAGAAATTAAATTATCTGTCTACATAAGAGCATTGAATTCATTAGATGAAGCATGTTTGTAAATTTCTTGTGTTTTAAATCCATTGAATTTCATTAAACAAAGGAGTCATATATCTTATTGTGCTTTCATTATAGATATTGAATGGTTTAATTCCTAAATAATTTTGAGATCCTTTTGTGTGAATAAGTTGTTGCAATGAAAAGAGAAGCCTTATTATTAAAAAAATGAAAAGGTGATCTCATTGTTTCATAATTAAACCATTTAATACTTGTAAGGAAAGAAAATCAAGATCAATGACTCATTTACTTGATGGAATGCAATAGGTTCAGAGTACTAAGGGTGTGTAAACATGCTTGTTCCAATCAATATAATGTTTTGTGTTGGCACAAAAGTTAATTTCACCATCATTTTATATAAATGAGTCCATTAAATGAAGGAGGGAGCCTTGGTAGCTAGAAATCAAGAGAAGATCTCATTATTCAAGAATTGAAACATTAAATAGCTATAAGAAATCTAATCAAGATCAAACTAACTTCTATTTCAAGGAATTCAATAGGTTAGAGTTCCAAAGTTGTACAAATGAGCATCTTTCAAAGAATATAGTGTTTTACTATTGGCACAAAAGTTAATTATGAGATCATTTTGTATAAATGAGTCCTTCTAATGAGAGAGAAATTTTTAGCCAAAAATGAAGGGATGGTCTTATTATTCAGGGATTAATCCATTTAATTCCTATAAAGAAAGCTAATCAAGATCAAAAAATCATTTACTTGGCAGAATTCAAGGAATTTATAGCATTAAAGACATACATATGTGCTTGTTCCAATGAATAGAATGTTTTATGTAGACACAAGAGTGAATTTCACCATCATTTTGGGTAAATAAATCCCTTCAATGAGGAAAGAAGCCTTGTTAGCTAGAAATGTGAAGAATGTCTTATTATCCAGGATTTCAAACTTTTAAGAGGTATTAGAAAAGCTAATTGAAAATAGTTAAAGCTTTGTTTAATGGAATTCAATGAATTTAGAGTACCAAAGATATGCACTCAAGCTTCTTACAAAGAATATAATGTTTTTTGTTGACAAAAAAGTTAATTATGAGATCATTTTGTGTGAATAAATACTTTAAATGAAGAGGTGTTCTCATTGTTTAAGAATTAAACCATTCAATATTTGTAAGGAAAGCTAATCAAGATCAATGACTCATTTACTTGATAGAATTCAATGGGTTTAGAATATTAAAGTTGTGCAAACATGCTCGTTGCAAATAATATAATGTTTTTTTGTCAACAAAAGAATTAATGTCACTATCATTTTGTGTAAAGGAGTCCTTGCAATAAAGGACCTTGTTAGTTAGAAATGAATAGATTGTCTTATTACTTAGTAACTAAAACACTCTTTATGCATAAAAAAATAGTAATCTAGACCAATCACACATTTTTTTTATGGACATCAATGGTTTAGGGCACCAAAAATGAAGAAATGAGCTTGTTACAAGGAATATAATGTTTGTTGTTGACCCAAAAGCTAATGAGCCTTTGTATCAAAAAAGGAAATCTTGTTACCAAAAAATCAAGAGATAGCCTTATTGTTCAGGAATTAAACCATTTAATAGTTATAAGGATAGCATATTAAGATCAATGAACACTAAAGATGTACAAATGAGGTTGTTGCACTAAATATAATGTTTATTGTAGAAACAAAAGTTAATTATGAGATCATTTTGTGGGAATGAGTCATTGTAATGAAAAGAGAGGCATTATTATCAAAAAATGAAGAAGCAATGTCATTGTTCAAGAATAAAACTATTATATACCTATAAGAAAAGTTAATCAAGATTAATGACTCATTTACTTGATGGAATTCAATGTATTTAGAGTACCAAGGGTACTTAAATGTGCTTGTTATAATTAATGTTATGTTTTGTGTTGACAAAAAAGTTAATTTCATTATGATTGTGTATAGGAGTCCTTGCAATGAAGGAAGGAATCTTGTTTGTTAAAAATGAAGAGACATTCTCATTATTTAGCAATTAAAACACTCAATTAGTATAACAAAAGTCAATCTACATCCAAGCACACCTATATTTGATGAGATTTAATAGATTTCGAGCACCAAAAATGTATAAACAAGCTTATTGCTATGAATATAATGTTGTTTGTTGTCACAAAAGTTAATTATGAGATCATTTTGTGGTAATGAGCCCTTGCAATGAAAGGAGAAGGTTTGGTATCAAAAAAGGAAGTGGACTCTTTGTTTGAGAATTAAATCATTCAATAAATATAAGGAAAGCTAATTAAAATTGACAACTCATTTACTTGATAGAATTCAATAGGTTTAGAGTACAAAAGGTGTGCAAACATGCTTGGTCCAATGAATATAATGCTTTGTGTAGACATAAAAACTAATTTCACCAATATTTTGTGTAAATGAGTCCTTGTAATGAAGTAGGGAGCCTTATTAATTAGAAATGAAAAGACAATGTCATTATTTTAGAATTGAAACACACAATGCATATGAAAAAAGATAATTTAGACCAATCACACCCTTTTTTTTAATGGAATTCAATTGATTTAGAGTACCAAAGATGTACAAACAAGCTTATTCTTTTAATTCAAGCTTGAAGGGCAATAAAGTATATCTGAATGTAGCCCAAGGCTTTACTAATTCGATTGGATTATTTAATAAGCTAGAGTTACAATAAAATTCACTCATCAATAGGGGCCTTTTTTTTATATAAAATACATGTCTGTAATAAAATAGGAGTGATTTATATTTTGGGAGTTTATCATTGTCGTTAGTTTTAAGGATTTTCAAGTTGTTAATTCAACTTATAATAATATTGATTTCATTGTTTAAAAATGCAAAACATTAGTAAAAATAAAAGTGAGAATTTTCTACCTTAATTATTTCAAGAACTAACTTTTCTTGGGGCATTTAGCTTAAGTTATCAATCCTTTCATTGCTAAACTAACATCCATATGCTTCTATATACCATATGTTCATGTTCCTTGTACTTTGGGTCTAGGTTTTTCAAAATTGAAATATGATTTACCTTTCTTGGGTTCTTGTTTGATTAGTTTTATATGATGGGTCCTTAAGACATGTCTTTTGAGATTCATATCAGTTAGTATTAAAGCTTTCAAGATTACAAGTTTATTTATCTAAAATTTGAGTTTCTTTTCCTTTTTTTTTATTCTTCTTCTTAACCACATTCTATAATCTCTTGTTCTTTCAATCTAAAAACACAAGCATTTCTTTTATTTTTGTCTACAAACCCTACATTGTTGGCCACATTCTAAAGAGGCTTTATTTCCTTATTTCTTTCTAATTCCTACAATGATTTGGATATAATTAATTTTTTTTATGTGTTTTGCAATTTAATCTTATTGTGTTTTTCTTTGATTCCAATTTGATGGAATTAGTGGGTTAAGGTGACTTTAATTGAGCTTGTTCAATTTAATGAAGGAATGAGAGGGAAAAGCTAAATTTATAAAGTGTGCAAACACAAGAATGACTATCATACTATGAGGGAGTGGAGTGAAACATGTGAGGGATTACATGTGAGGTTGTTCCCAACATTTGTTTTTTTGTTTAAGCAAGTGATGATTTGAGTCAAATTTTTTAAGGGGAGAGGAAATGATGAGATCCATGAAGGAGAGGAAATGATGAGATCCATGAAGGAACTGATGCATGGAGGGCTTCTAAGGGTCCATTAAGCATTCAAAAAGGGCCAATGACATGTTTAAGAGCTAAAAGGATGAATGAGGCACTTTAGCAAACTAATTAAAGAAATTTGGGCCAAAAAAGATAATTCAAGCTTAAGGGGTAGCAAATCACATCTTAATATGGGCCAAGGTTTTATTAATTTCAATGGAGTACTTAATGGTCCAAAGTTACAATAAAATCCCCTCCTAAATAGGAGTTTGTTATAAAATAAGAGTTTATAATAAAATAAGAGTTTTATATTTTAGGAGTTTGTCATTGTCTTTATTTTTAGGATTTCTATGATTGTTAATTTAGCTTATAAATATGTTTGATTTCATTGTTAAAAAAAGTAGAACATTGGTGAAAATAAAAGTGAGATTTTTTTATTCAATTCTTTAAAGAACTAAACAACCTATCAAGCACTAACTTTTCTTGTGACATTCAACCTAACTTATCACTCTTGAATCCCTTCTTTGTTGGAGGGCACCATCCATATCCTTCTTTATAGCTTTGGTTGTGTTCCTCGAATATTGGATCTAGCACTTGCATAATTGAAACCTAATTTAGCTTTCTTGGGTTCTTGTTCAATTCCTTATGTGTGTTGGATCCATAAACCACATCTTTTGGTATTCACATTTGAGTGTCATTATTTAACAACTGAAACACTTAATACATCTAAACTAGTCATATTTTCTTTTTAATGGAATTCAATGGATATAGAGTGCCAAAAATGGACAAATGAGCTTGTTATAATTCATATAATGTTTGTTGTTAACACAAAAGTTAATTATAAGATCATTTTGTGGGAATAAGTCTTTACCATGAA
The DNA here is from genome assembly GCA_037832345.1 of Rhizophora mangle. NCBI lineage: Eukaryota > Viridiplantae > Streptophyta > Magnoliopsida > Malpighiales > Rhizophoraceae > Rhizophora > Rhizophora mangle. The sequence goes on along the minus strand of JBAPLJ010002333.1, from coordinate 97,076 downwards.
AAGATAAGCCTTTTTATCAAAAAATGAAGTGGTAGTCTCATTGTTCAAGAATTAAACTATTCAATACATGTATGTAAAGCTAATTAAGATCAATGACCCATTTACTTGATGGAATTCAATAGGATTAGAGTACCACAAGTGTAAAAACATGCTTGTTTTAGTGAATATATTGGTTTATGTAGATACAAAAGTTAAGTTCACCATTATTCTAGGTAAATGAGCCTTTGTAACAAAAGAAGGTGCCTTGTTAACTAGAAATAAAAGTCAATTTTATTATTCAAAAATTGAAACACTCAATATGTATAAAAAAAGATAATCTAGACCAATCAAATCTTTCTTTTTTTTGATAGAATTCAAGAATTTAGTGTACCAAATATGAAGAAACAAGCTGGTGCAATGGATATGATGTTTGATGTTAACAGAAAAAGTTAATTGTGAGAACATTTTGTGGAAATGAGGCCTTGCAACAAAAAGAGAAGCCTTGTTATCAAAAAATAAAGAGTTGGTCTTATTATTTAAAAATTAAACCATTTCCCATAAGGAAAACTAATTAAGATCAATGACTTATTTACTTCATGGAATTCAATGGGTTTAGAGTATCAAAGGTGTGCAAACATGCTCGTTCCAACAAATATAATGTTTTATGTGGACATAAAAGATAATTTCACCATCATTTTGTGTAAATGAGTCCTTATAATGAAGGGAGGAGCCTTGTTAGCTAGAAATGAAGAGAAAGTCTTATTTAGGTATTCAAACACTCAATACATAAAAGAAATCATAATTTAGACCAATCAGACCTTTTTTTGATGGAATTTATTGGATTTAGAGACCAAAGATATACAAATGAGCTTGTTGTAAGTAATATAATGTTTACTATTGACACAAAGTTAATTATGCAATCATTATATGTGAATGAGCACTTAAAATGAAAAGAGACGCCCTATTAAAGTAACCGTCTCTTTTTTTGATAATTAAAGAATTCAATACTTGTAAGGAAAGCTAGTCAAGATCAATGACTTTTTTACTAGATGGAATTCAATGGGTTTAGAGTACCAAAGATGTAGAAATGAGCTTTTGCAATGAACACATTGTTTATTATTGTCACAATAGTTAATTATGAGATCATTTTGTGCAATTGAGTCATTGCAATGAAAAGAGAATTCTATTTATCAAAAAAATGATGAGCTAATCTATAAGGAAGGCTAATCAAGTTCATTAACTCAATTGCTCCATGGAATCCAATGCATTCAATGTACCAAAGGTGTGCAAATGTGCTTGTTCCAATGAAAATAATGTTTTGTGTAGACATAAAAATTAATTTCACCATCATTTTGTGTAAATGAGTCCTTGCAATGTAGGAAGGAGCCATGTTAGTTAGAAATGAAGAGATGATGATGAAAAGCATGAAGGGCTTCTAAAGATCCATTGAGGTTTCAAAAAAGACCAATAACATGCTCAAGAGCTAAAAGGATGAAAGAGGGACTTGATGGGCTGATTAAAGAAGTTTGGGCCAAAGAAGCTATTTTAAGCATAAAGGGATACAAAACATATCTTAATGTTGTATAAGTATGCTAAATAAGTTTGTGTCAAGTGATTGTAAGAATTTCTACAATAACTCCAAAAACAAATAAGAGTAGAATTGTTGTTAGCTTTTATAGGATGTTTGTCATTTTTCTCTATGGTTAGAGTTGTATATTTAGCATGTAAATAGGCTTAATTTCATTGTTGAAAATAAGCAAAACATTAGTGAGGCTAAAATTGAGAAGTTTCCCTTTAGTTCTTTCAAGAACTAAGAACTTGTTAAGAATTAGCTCTTCTTATGGAATTTAACCCAACTGATCACTTCTAAATCCCTTCTTTTTTGAAGTGTGTGTTCATATCCTTCTTTATTCCATAGGTTCATTTTTGTTGAACTTTGGGTTTAGGTTTTGTATGATTAAAATATGATTTAGCTTTCTTGGGTACTTGTTCAAATTCCTTGTTCTTGTTGGGTCACTAAGCTATGTCTTTTAGGGTTTACATGAGTTAGTATCATAACTTGGCTCTAAATTAGGTTTCCTTATCTAATTTTGAGGTTTCATTTTTTTGTTCATCTTTTCAGTTGCATTCTAAAGTCTCTAATTCTTTGAATCCACAAACCCTAGTTTATCTTTTTTAGTATTTAAATTTTTGCAAAAAATTTTAAAAAAATGAAAATCTTGTTTGATAAAGAAGAAAAGAAAAAAAAAACAGAGAGAGAGAGAGAGAGAGAGAGAGAGAGAGAGAAATGAAACATATTCTATTGGATTCCCTCCTATTTCAAAAGTAAATCTTATTTAATTAGGTGAAAGGGAGATAAAGGCTTTATTTCCTTATTTATTTCCAATTCCTACAAGGATTTAGATCCGATTAATTCCTTTTTTTTTCTTATTTTGCAATTTAATCTTGTCGAGTTCTCCTAATCCATAACCTTAAATTCATTGCACTTTCCTAAATTTCTTTGAATGATATTCAATGGATTTGGAGTGCCAGAGATGTACAAATGAGATTGTTGCAATGAATATAATATTTGATATTAACAAAAAGGTTAATTACAAGATTATTTTGTATAAATGAGTCATTATAGTGAAAATAAATGTCTTGTTAAAAAAAAGTACAAGATAGTCTCATTATTTATGAATTGAAACACTTAATACTTATATGATAAGGTAATCTAAACCAATCGTATCTTTTTTTATGGAATTCAAAGGATTGTTACAATGAATATAATGTTTGATGTTGACACAAAAGTTAATTACAAAATCATTTTACATGAATGCGTCCTTGTAATGAAAAGAGAAATTTTTCTATCAATAAATGAAGACACTGTCTAATTGTTCAAAAATTGAACCATTCAATACCTATATGGAGAGCTAATTAAGATTAATAACTCATTTGCTTCATGGAATTCAATGGATTCAAAGTACCAAAGTTTTTAAGACAACCTTGTTCTAATGAATAAAATATTTTGTGTAGACCTTTGTGTAAATGAGTCCTTGCAATGATGAAGGAGTCTTATTAGTAAGAAATGAAGACAAAAATCTCATTATTCAAGAATTGAAAGACTCATAAGTATAGGAAAAGCTAACCTAAACTAATTAAACCTTTTTTTTTATGGAATTCAATGTATTTAGAGTAGCAAAGATGTAGAAAGGAGTTTCTTACAATGAATACAATGGTTATTGTTAAAACACAAGTTAGTTATGAGATCATTTTGTGTCAATGAGTCCTTACAATGAAAAGAGAAACCTTTTTATCAAAAAACGAAGTAGTAGTCTCATATTTGAAAATTAAACTATTTAATACTTATAAGGAATGCAAATTAAGATCAATGACTTATTTAATTGATGGAATTCAATAGGTTTAGAGTACCAAAAGTGTAAAACTTGTCTATTCCAATGAATATAATGTTTTGTAAGGAAAAAAAAGGTTAATTTCAACATCGTTTTGTGTAAATAAGTCTTTACAACAAAGGAATGAGCCTTGTTAGCTAAGAATGAAGTGAAATCACATTATTTAGGAATTCAAACATTGAATAGCAATAAAAAAAAGCTAATGAAGATCAATCTAACCTTTGTTGAAAAGATTTCCATGGGTTTAGAATTCCAAATTTTTATAGACATGCTTTGTTGCAATGAATATAGACATCTTTGTTATCGTAAAATGAAGACAATCACATTGTTTAGGAATTATAGCATTTAATACCTATAAGGAAAGTTAATTAAGATTAATGACTCATCCACTTGATGGAATTTAATGGGTTAAGAGTACCAAAGATGTGTCAATGATCTTATTGTTATGAGTATAATGTTTGCCCTTGGCATAAAAGTTAATTACAATAACATTTTGTGTAAATGACTTGTAGTAATGAAAAGAGAAGCCTTGTGACCAAAAAATGAAGAGGTAATCTCACTATTGGAGAATTAAACCTTTTAATGCCTATAAGGAAAGCTAATTAAGATCAATGACTCATTTCCTTCATGGAATTCAATGGATTTAGAGTACCAATGATATACCAATGATCTTATTACAATGAGTATATTGTTTGCTTTTGGCACTAAAGTTAATTATAAGATCATTTTGTGTGAATGACTCTTTTCAACAAAATGAATAGCCTCGTTATTAAAAAAAATGAAGAGACAATGTCATTGTTTGGGACTTAAACCATTCAATGCTTATAAGGAAAGAAAATCAAGATCAATGACTCATTAGCCTAATGAAATTTAATGGATTCATAGTACTAAAGGAGTACTAACATGCTTGTTCCATTAAATAGGATGTTTTATGTTGGACAAAATTTAATTTCACTATCATTTTGTTTAAATAAGTGCATGCATTAAAAGAAAGAGCCTTGTTAATTGGAAATGAAGAGAAGATCTCATTATTTTAGAATTGAAAACTTAAATAGCTATAAAAAATGCTAATCAAGATCAATCTGACCCTTGTATGTTGGAATTCAATTAGTTTAGTGTACAAAAGTTATATAGACATGCTTGTTGTAAAAAATATAATGACTATAGACATCCTTATAAGCAAAAATGGAAGACATGATCTCCTTGATCAAGAATTAAACCATTTAATACTTCTAGGGAAAGCTAATCAAGATCAATGACTCATTTATTTGATGGAATTCAATGGATTTACAATACTAAAGATGTACAAATGAGCTTGTTGCAATGAATAAATATTTTTTGTTGGCATAAAAGGTAATTACAAAGGAATTATCCTTATTTGTTAGAAATGAACAAATAGTCTCATTATTTGGCAATTGAATCACCTAATATGTATAAGAAAAGATAATTTAGACTAATGACACCCCATTTTTGATGGAATTCAATGGATTTAGAGTATGAAACTTGTACAAATGAGCTTGTTGTAATGAAAGGATATCATTTTGTGTGAATAAGTCTTTGTAAGGAAAGGAGAAGACTTGTTATCAACTAATGAAAAGGAGGTCTCATTTGTTTAAGAATTAAAGCATTTAACACTTGTAAGGAGAACTAATGAAAATTTATGAGTCATTTACTTGATGGAATTTAATGGGTTCAAAGTACCAAAGGTCTTCAATCATGCTTGTTGCAATGAATATAATGATTTGAGTTGATAGAAAATCTTGTGAATCCTAACAAATGTGGCTTAGGAACCCAACACACTTGAGGAATTGAATAAGAACCTAAGAAAGCCAAATCATATTTAAATCATGCATGACCTAGACCCAATGTTCAAGGAACATGAACTTAAGGTATAAGGAAGGATATAGATGCCACACTCCAACAAAGAAGGGATTTAAGAGTTATAAGTTAGGTTGAACACTACAAAAGGAGTTAGTTATTGAGAAGTTCTTTAGTTTTTCAAATAAATCAAAGGAGAAAATTTTCACTAATGTTGTGCTTTTTTTAACAATAAAATAAGCTTATTTATAGGCTGAATCAAAAACCCAAAAAATAAACTTAGTTATAAATGAATATATGATCTCCTTATTCTAAGATTAAAACACTAAATACAGATAAATATAGCTAATTTAGACCAACCACACCTTTATTTGATGCAATTCAATTGATTTTGAGTACCAATGATGTAGAAATGAGCTTTATACAATCAATACAATGCTTATTGTTGACAAAAAGTTAAATTTGAGATCATTTTGTGTGAATGAGTCCTTGCAACAAAAAGGGAAGCCATGTTGTCAAAAAATGAAAAGGTGCTCTCATTGTTTAAGAATTAAACAATTCAATATTTGTAAGGAAAGATAATCAAGATCAATGACACATTTACTTGATAAAATTCAATGGGTTTAGAGTATTAAAATTGTGCAAACATGCTTGTTCCAAATAATATAATAGTTTTTTGTTGATATAAAAGTTAATGACACCATTATTTTGTGTAAATGAGTCCTTGCAACGAAGGACCCTTGGTAGCTAGAAATGAAGAGATTGTCTCATTATTTAGTAATTCAAACACTCTGTGTATTAAAAAAATGGTAATCTAGACCAATCACACATTTTTTTTATGGACATCAATGGATTTAGGACCACAAAAATGAAGAAATGAGCTTGTTACATGGAATATAATGTTTGTTGTTGACCCAAAAGCTAATGACTCTTTGTAACAAAAAGGGAAGTCTTATTATCAAAAAATAAAGTGATAGCCTCATTGTTTAGGAATTAAACTATTCAATACTTATAAGGATAGCTTAAGAATATCAATGACTCATTTACTTGATGGAATTGAAAGGTTTAAAGCACCAAACACCCAATACATATGAGAAAAGCTAATCAAGAGCAATCAAACATTATTTTTTTGAATGAAATTCAATCAATTTAGTACACTAAAAATGTACAAATGAGCTTGTTGCACCGGATATCATGTTTGTTGTAGACACAAAAGTTAATTATGAGATCATTTTGTGGGAATTAGTCCTTGTAATGAAAAAAGAAGTATTATTATCAAAAAATGAAAAGGCAATGTCATTGTTTGGGAATAAAACTATTCTATACCAATAAGGAAAGCTAATCAAGATTAATGACTCATTAGCTTGATGGAATTCAATGCATTTAGAGTACCAAGGGCACTCAAATGTGCTTGTTTTAATTAATATTACATTTCATGTTGACACAAAAGTTAATTTCATTATGATTTGGTGTAAAGGAGTCCTTGCAATGAAGGAACAAACATTGTTAGTTAGAAAAGAAGCAATAGTCTCATTATTTAGCAATCAAAACACTCAATTAGGATAATTAAAGTTAATCTAGACCAATCACAGCTATTTTTGATGAAATTCAATGAATTTAGAGCACCAAAATTGTACAAACAAGCTTGCTGCAAGGAATATGATGTTTTTTGTTTGCACAAATTTGATTATGAGATCATTTTGTTGTAATGAGCCCTTGCAACTAAAAGAGAAATTTTGTTATCAAAAAAGGAAGTTGACTAAATGTTTAAGAATTAAACCATTCAATACCTATAAGGAAGCTAATTAAGAATAATTACTCATTTACTTGATGGAATTCAATGGGTTTAGAGTACAAAAGGTGTGCAAGCTTGCTTGGTCCATTAAATATAATATTTTGTGTAGACACAAAAATTAATTTCACCATCATTTTGTGTAAATGAGTCCTCATAATGAAGTAGGGAGCCTTATTAATTAGAAATGAAGAGGTAGTGTCATTATTATGGAATTGAAACACACAATGTATACAAGAAAAGATAAATTAGACCAATCACACCTTTTTCTTTTTATGGAATTCAATAGATTTAAAGTGCCAAAGATGTGCAAATGAGCTTGTTCTTATAATTCAAGCTTGAATGGTAGTAAAGCATATCTTAATGTAGGTGAAGGCTTTATTAATTTGATTAGAGTACTTAATAGGCTAGAGTTATAATAAAATTTGCTTCTAAACATGATTTTTTTTATAAAATACATATTTGCAATAAAATAAAAGTGTTTTATATTTTAGGAGTTTATCATTGTCTTTATTTTTAGGGAATTTTAAGGTTATTAATTCAATCTATAATAAGATTGATTTCATTATTTAAAAGTGTAAAACATTAGTAAAAATAAAAGTGAAATTTTTTTTCCCTAGTTCTTTCAAGAACTAACTCTTCTTGTGGCATTTAACTTGACTTTTCAATCCTTTCATTACTAAACTATGACATCCATATGCTTCTTTATACCTTAGGTTTATGTTCCTTGTACTTTGGGTCTAATTTTTTCATAATTGAAAAATAATTCAACTTTGTTGGGTTTTTATTCAATTAGTTGTATATGATGGGTCCCTAAGACAAGTCTTTTGGGTTTCACATCAGTTAGTATCAAAACTTTAAAGATTACAAGTTTATTTATTTAAAATTTGAGTTTTTCTTTTGTTCTTCTTAACCACATTTTATAACCTCTTGTTCTTTAAATCTACAAACATTAGCTTCTCTTTTATTTTTGTTTACAAACCTTAGGATGCTAGCCACATTTTATAGAGGTTTATTTCCTTATTTCCTTTTAATTCTTACAATGATTTGGGTATAATTATTCTTTTTTCTTGTATGTTTTGAAATTTAATCTTATTTTGTTTTTCTTTGATTCTAATTCTTTAAAATTTGTTAGTTATAAAGTGAATTTCAATAAGCTTGTTTAGTTCAATAAAGGAATTAGACAGAAAATCCAATTTTATATAGTGTGCATACACAAGAGTGACTATCATACTATGAGGGAGTGGAGTGAAACATGTGAGGTTGTTCCCAATAATTTTTTTTTTATACAAGTGATGATTTGAGACAAATCCTTTAAAAGAGTAGGGAAATGATGAGATCTATGAAGGAACTGATGAATTGAGGGCTTTTAAGGGTCCACTGAGCATTCAAGAAGGGCCAATGACATCTAGAAATGAGGCTTTGCAACAAAAAGAGAAGCCTTGTTATCAAAAAATGTAAAGGTGGTCACATTGTTTAAGAATTAAACCATTCCCTATAAGGAAAACTAATCAAGATGAATGACTTATTTACTTCATTGAATTCAATGGGTTTAGAGTACCAAAGGCATACAATCATGCTTGTTCTGATGAATAAATTGTTTTATGTAGACAAAAAAGTTGGTTTCACCATCATTTTTTGTAAATGAGTCCTTATAATGAGAAAATGAGCCTTATCAGCTAAAAATGAAGAGAAGGACTTATTTAGGTATTCAAACACTTAATATGTATAAGAAAAGGCAATTTAGACCAATAAGACCCTTTTTTGATAGAATTCATTGGATTTAGAGGCCAAAGATATACAAATGAGCTTGTTGCAAGTAATATAATGTTTACTATTGACACAAAAGTTAATTATGTGATCATTATATGTGAATGAGTACTTGCAATGAAAAGAGAAGCCTTATTATCAAGAAATAAAGTAACAATCTCTTTGTTTGATAATTAAACCATTCAATACTTGTAAGGAAAGCTAATCAAGATTGATGACTTATTTACTAGATGGAATTCAATGGGTTTAGAGTATCAAAGATGTAGAAATGAGCTTGTTGCAATGAATACATTGTTATTGTTTTTTTCACAATAGTTAATTATGAGATTATTTTGTGCTATTGAGTCAATACAATAAAAAGAGAATTCTATTTATCAAAAATTGATGAGACAATATCTTTATTTAAGAATTAAACCATTCATTATAAAGAAAGCTAATCAATTTCATTAACTCATTTGTTTCATGGAATCTAATGCGTTCAAAGTACCAAAGGTGTACAAATGTGCTTGTTCCAGTGAATATAATGTCTTCTATGGACATAAAAGTTAATCTCACTATCTTTTTGTGTAAATGAGTCCTCACAATGTAGGAAGGAGCCTTGTTAGTTAAAAATGAAGAGATGATGATGAGATACATGGAGGATCAAATGAATTGAGGGCTTCCAAGAATCCATTAAAGTTTCAAGAAGGGCCAATAATATGTTCAAGAACTAAAAGGATGAAAGAGGCACTTGATTGGCTAATTAAAGAAATTTGGGCCAAACAAACTATTTTAAGCTTGAAGGGCTACAAAACATATCTTAATGCAGGTTAAGGCTTTATTTATTGTATAAGTATGTTGAATAAGTTTGTGTCAAGTGATTGTATGGATTTCTACAACAACTCCAAAAACAAATAGGAGTAGAATTGTTGTTAGCTTATTTAGGATATTTGTTATTTTTTCTAGGGTTAGAGTTGTAAATTTAGCATGTAAATGGGCTTGTTTTCATTGTTAAAAATAAGCAGAACATTAGTGGAGCTAAATGTGAGAATTTTCTCCTTGAGTTCTATGAAGAACTAAGAACTTGTGAAGAATTAACTCTTTTTATGGCTTTTAACTTGACTTATCACTCCTAAATCCCTTCTTTTTTGGAGTGTGGTGTTCATATCCTTCTTTATTCCTTAGGTTTGTTTTTTTCAAACATTTAGTTTAGCTCTTCCAATACTGAAATCTAATTTAGCTTTTCTTGGATACTTGTTTAAATTCCTTATTCATATTGGATCACTAAGCTATCTTTTTGGGTTCACACTAGTTGGTATTAGAACTTGGCTTTGAATCAAGTTTCCTTATCTAATTTTGAGGTTTAGTTTTTTGGTTCATTTTCTTAGTTGCATTCTATAACCTCTTGTTCCTTAAATCTACAAACCCTAGTTTATCTTTTCTTGTATTTAAATTTTTGCAAAAAAAAAAAATAAAAAAAATGAAAATCTTGTTTAATAAAGAAGAAAAGAAAAAAAAAAACAAATAGAAGAAAATTATTCTATTTGATTCCTTCCTATTTCAAAAGTAAATCTTGTTTAATTATATGAAAGGGAGATAAAGGCTTCATTTCCATATTTCTTTCAAGTTCCTACAAGGATTTGGATCCATAACCTTAAATTCATTGCACTTTCCTAAATATTTTTTATTCTAATTTATGGAATTAGTTAGTTATAAAGTGAATTTGATTGAGCTTGTTTATTTCAATAAAGTAGCGAAAGAGAAATGTTAAATTATATATTGTGCAAACATGGAAGTGAGTGTCATATTGAGAGAGAGTTAAATGAAACACGTGAGGAAGTGTATGTGAGTTTATTCCTAACATATATTTCTTTTATATAAGTGATGATTTGAGGTTGAATCCTTTTAAGGAGAGGCAAAATGATGAAATCCATATAGGATTTAATGCATAAAGGGCTTCTAAAGATCCATTGAGCATTCAAGAAGGGTCAATAACATGTTCAAGAGCTAAAAGGATGAAAGAGTCACTTAATTGGCTGATTGAAGAAATTTGGACCCAAGAAGCTAATTCAAGTTTGAATGGAGTAAAACATATTGTAATGTAGGCCAAAGCTTTATTTATTGTTTAAATATGCTAAATGGGTCTATGTCAAGTGATTGTAAGGATTTCTATAACAACACCAAAAAAGATAGGAGTAAATTTGTTGTTAGTTTATTTAGAAAGTTTATAATTATCTCTAAAGTTAGAATTGTTAAATTACAACAACTACTAAAACAATTAAGAATAGATTTTTTGTTAGATTATTAAAGAAGTTTGTCATTATCTATAGGGTTAGGGTTATTAATTTAGCTACAAATAGGCTTGATTTCATTATTAAAAATATGTAGAATATTAGTGAAACTAAAAATGAGAATTTCTCTTCAATTCTTTCAAGAACTAAAGACCTTATCATGAACTAACTCTTCATATGGTGTTTAACCTAACTTATCACTACAAAATCCCTTCTTTTCTAGAGTATGACATCCATATCCTTCTTTACATCTTAGGTTCATGTTCGTCAAACATTGGGTTTAGGTCTTGCATAATTGGAAAAGGGTAAAAGAGAAAAATTGAGAGTTTTTATGCAAAAGAGAGTGACGTTAAGAGAGGTTTGTATTCAAAATAGCCTATAATTGTACTTTTATACAAAGAGGCTTATTTTAGTACTAATGAGCTTAGCCCTTCTTTGCCAAGTGTTGTCATTTCTCTTTTGTAGGAATTTGATGATGTCTTTCCCAAATGACCAAAAGGCTTGCCACCTTTGAGTGGAATAGAACATTAGATTGAATTCATCCATAGTGTGACAATTCTAAAGTAATTGACCTATAGAAGTAATTTTGAGGAGACAAAGGAGCTTCAAAGGCAAGTTAAAGAGCTCATGGGCAAGGGATATGTGAGGAAGAGCATGGGTCCACATGGAGTTTTAGTATTGTTTATGACTAAGAAGGATGACACTTGGAAGATGTGCATTAAATGTTAGTTAACAAAATCACTATAACATATCACCATCCTATAAGTAGATTGGATGACATGTTAGATAAATTGCATGGTTTATGTGTCTTTTCTAAAACTTCTTTGAAAAGTGGATATTACCAAATTAGGATGAGAGAGGGAGACGAGTGGAAAATAACTTTTAAAACTAAGTATGATTGAGCACTTTTATGAGATTGATGAATCATGTTTTACATGCATTCATCAATAATTTTATGATTGTGTAGTTTGATAATATTTTTGGTCTATAGCAAAAACTTAGATGAGCATCTTGATCATTTATGTTCTATTATAAGTGTTTTATGTTTTGAGAAATTATATGCTAACCTTAAGAATTGTTCATTTTGCACTAATCAAATCCTATTTCTTGGCTATGTTATGAGTGCTCGGGGTATTGAGATTGACAAGGAAAAGTTTAGGCAATCGTGCTAGTTTTTATAGACACTTTGTTAGGGCCTTTAGCACCATTGCTGCACCATTAACTGAGATTATTAAAAAGAATGTGGGATTTAAGTGGAGTAGTGATCAAGAAAAGGCTTTTAATTTAATTAAGGAAAAATTTAGTTCTACACCCTTACTTGTTTTATCTAACTTTGCTAAAACTTTTTAGATTGTGTGTGATGCTTTAGGTATTGGCATTGGAGCTATTTTAATGCAAGAATTCAACCAATTGCCTACTTTAGTGAAAAGCTAAGTGGAGAAGCCCTTAGTTATCCCACTTATGATAAGGAGATATGTGCATTGGTATAAGCCATGGAGATATGGTAGCACTACCTTTCACCTAATGGGTTTGTCATCCATACTAACCATGAATCCTTAAAGCACTTGAAGGAACTAAAGGAGTTGAACAAGAGACAAGCCAAATGGGTCAAATTCATTGAAACTTTTCCATACATCATCAAATATAAACAAGGTAAGGGGAATGTGATAGTTGATGCATTATCTTGCTAGTATGATGCCTTTATCTCTATACTTAGTGCAAAATTGTTAGGATTCGAATATATTAAAGATTTATATGTGAAAGATCCTAACTTTGTTAATGTGTATAGGACATGTAAGAAGTTAGCCTTTGGGAAATTTTATGGGCATAAGGGTTTCTTATTTAAGGAAAATTGATTACATATGCTTATGAGTTCCTTGAGGGAGTTGGTTATGAGAGAGACACATAAGAGATGGTCTAATGGGTCATTTCAATGTTAGAAAAACTCTAGATGTCTTAGTTAAACATTTCTTTTGGACACACATGAAACAAGTTGTTGATAGGGTGTGTAAAAAGTGCATAGCATGCAAATAGGCCAAATCTAGAGTTTTACCCTATGGCTTCTACACACCATTACCCATACCAAACCAACCCTGGGTTGATTTATCTATGGAGTTTTTGCTAAAGCTACCACAATTAAAATGGGGTAGGGATTCTATATTTGTTGTTATTGACAAGTTTTCAAAAATGGCACACTCTCATGCCATAAAATTGATGATGCAAACAATGTAGTTAAATTGTTCCTTAGAGAGGTACATTGGTAGGGTGTGCTTCTCAGAGCATTATTCCAAACCAAGAAACAAAGTTCTTAAGCTACTTTTGGAAGATGTTATGAGTAAGTTAGGTACTAAATTGTTGTTCTCAACTACTTGCCATCCAACAACCACTAATTCATGCCACCACTTGAAATACACCATCTCCTTAAAGCTATAACTTTAAATGCCTTTAAGCCTCTACCTCTCCTTATGCATATGCACCCAAACTTAATCACTAGGTTTAAATACCATTTTCTTTCCCCCTTTGTTAGCATAGGATGCATATTGCTATGTTCATTTTGCAATTTGTTACCACACTTTCTCATGTAACTTCTTCATTGTTTTTCCCTTGTGTTCAGCATCTAAGCTAACATATCATCAACAAGTAAAAGCATCAAATCTAAAAGAGTCAAAGGATTTAAACCATACACATTTTCAAATGGAGAGTAACTAGTAGTAGAATAAACACTCTTATTATATGCAAACTCTACATGTAGCAAATAATCTTGCCATGTTTTAAAAATTTTTACAAAATGCATCATATTGAATCCCTTGGTTTTAACATCTAAGCACAAAGCATGCATAAGATTAGGATCTAAGAGAGAGAGTAAAATTACGGTAACATGAAAAATAAATAGGTCCATCACTCAGACTAGATTCCATTACTTTGAATAAAAAGTCATGAAACCTATTATGTCTTAGTCTCTAACATAAATTATGGTAAAGTTATTTAAACCTAATCTTATGGCCAACTTCAAAGCTACTTGAATCACACCAATATAGGGAAATTTATATTTCCTTTAGTGTAAACTAATAAGCTTATTCCAATGGATATAATGTTTTGCGAAGACACGTAAGTTAATTTTACCCTTATTTTGTGTAAATGAGTCATTGCAATGAAAAGAGAAGCCTTGTTATCAAAAAATAAAGAGAGTCTCATTATTTAGGAATTAATCCATTATTTAAGGAATGATAACAAAGATTAATGACAACTTGATGGATTTTAATGGATTTAGTGTACCAAAGATGTACAAATGAGCTTGTAGCTATGATTATAATGTTTGCTATTGACATAAAAGATAATTTTGAGATTTGTGTAAATAAGTCCTTACAACAATAGGAGAAGTTTTGTTATCAATGAATGAAGAGATGGTCTCATTTTTCAGACATTAAACCATTGAATACCTATATGGAAAGCTAAAGATCAATTAATAATTTACTTGATGGGATTCAATAGCTTCAAAGTACCAAAGGTGTGCGAACATGCTTAATCACATGGATATAATGTTGTTTTTAGACATAAAAGTTATTTTTACCATTATTTTGTGTAAATGAGTCCTTATAATGAAGGAAAGGGCCTTCTTAGCTAGAAATGAAAAGAAGGCCTCATTATTTAAGAATTGAAGCACTCAATATAAATAAGAAATGGTAATCTAGACCAATCACACCTTTCTTTTATGTAATTAAATGGATTTAGAACACTAAAGATGTACAAATGAGCTTGTTACAAAGAATATAATGATTATTATTGGCATAAAAGTTAATTATAAGATCATTTTGGGTCAATGAGCCCTTATAATGAAAGAGAAGTCTTGTTATAACAAAATAAAAAAATAAACTCATTGTTTGGGAGCAAAACCATCAAACAGGATCAATGACTCCTTTGCTTGATGGAATTCAATGGATTTAGAATACCAAAGGTATACATTTGTGCTTGCTCTAATGAATAGAATGTTTTGTGTAGACATAAAAGTTAGTTTCACCATCCTCTAACCAAGCCATTGCTGAGATCCATGTTGTAGGATTCTTAAGACAACTTAAAGGCTAGTGGGATAAAAAACTCACTCCAACTAACCACGCCAACATTTTCCAAGCTATCAAGAGAGATGTTCATGGTGAGCCTCCCCAATGCTGTGGCAAGTCTTCTCTTTGCCATAACAAAGCATGTTATTAGTGATCCATCTCACCTAAAATATAAGAACACTAAAGTCTTATCCAATCTTAAATGTGAATATCTGCATAATTTCTGTTGGCACAAAGATACATTTCTAATGTGTGTCATGCCGTAGGACAATGTGAATCAAGTTTTCTAGAAAGAAAAATTTTGGTAGGATTACCAAGGCAACTTAATGATAAGGTAAGACCTAAACCACAAGCTTAGTGGTCAAATTCCTTATCATCAATTAGCTTATAGTGAACTGATAAGCTTTGCCTAATAAGGACTACAAATTTGTGCAAATCTATTGCTCTAAAAACATATCAAGTGGGAACAAAAGTAGACTTGAAAGGAATTAGAATCCTTTTGTGCCCAATTTGATGATAACCTTTATTAAAAAAAAAAGAGCAAAAGAAAGCATAGGCCTAATTCCAAATTAAAAATCCTTTTTACTCAAAATCCAAGCCCAACCAACACCAACAATCTTCCAAGCCCAAAACAACTTTTAGGCCCAAACTTAATAAGCCTAAACAATTAAAAGCCCAAACATCCATATATGTGTCTATTATAACTGTGGTAAGCTTGGTCACATGTCCAAATACTATAAACTTCAAAAAAAAATCTCCAAGCCCTTAAACTACTTGATACTATTCAAGCCCAACTACAGGCATTGTTGGTAGAAACCTTAGAAGCTAGTACTCATGAACAATTTTCTGAGGATGAGGCTGGTCTCCAAGTTGAACTTAAAACCCTTTTTAAAATAAGGTCAAAAGAAAAAGAGGTAAGCATCCTAGTGCATGCTCAAGGGCAAATCCTTGAGATTCTTAATATGTTAAGAAAAGATCAAGCTAAAGCCAATTTCTACAAATGCTCCTTGAAAGCCCATCAACTTTAGATCAAAACCCATTACTATAGTCCATTTAAGCTCCTTTAAGCTCCAAGTTCTAAAAAGGTTTGACCAACCCTAAACCAAGCTTGTCACTCTAATAGACCTTAAACATGAAATAAACAAAATCAAGCAAGAGATCCTAGATCACAAGGCCTAACAAGCACAATACTACCAAATGCTAGTGTCCTTATTAGACCTTGTAAACCCTTAAAATACATAGGTTTTGGATCAACTATATTCTTCTAAAGTTCAACAACATGAAAGCCTTGAAAAAATAAATTCTTGTTTCTTTTAATAGAAATCACCACTCAAAATTGGCTTGTTTAAAATCCATTTGAAAATTGCTAATCAATTTTGTTTTGGAAACCATAACTTTAGTAGATATTGGTGTAGATCTTAACTACATATAAGAAGGCCTTATACCTACCAAGTGTTTTGAAAAAATGTTGGAAAGCCTAAAGTCTGCCAACAATCACAAGTTGAAAGTCAACTACAAGTTGTCTAGTGTGCAAGTTTGCCAACAAGGCATTAGCATCCAAACCTCTTTTGTTCTTATCAAAAACCTAAAGCAAAAGTTAACCTTTGGAAATTTCTTTCTCAATTTGATTAAGCCTTTCCAAGTTTCTGACCAAGGAATGCACACCATTATCCTTGATCATGGAATAATTGTTTCTTTGAATGCTTAATGGATCCTTAAATGATGTGAACTAGACGACATGGCTTAGGGGCCTAACATGCATAAGGAATGAAACAAGAACCTAAAAAAGCTAAATTAAATTTCAATCATACAAGACTTAGACCAAATGTTCAAAGAAACATAAACCAAAGGTATGCAAGAAGGATATGGATGCCACACACCAAAAAAGAATATATTTGAGATTGATAAGTCAGGTTAAATGCCATAAAAAAGTTAGTTCTTAATGTTATTTAGTTTTTAAAAGAATTGAAGGAGAAAATTCTCACTTCTATTTCACCACTCCTTTAACAATGAAATCAAACCTATTTATAGGAAGAATTAACAATCATAGAGAAACCCTAGAGATAAGGACAAACATCCTACATATGTTAAAAACAAATCTACTCCTTTTTCCTGGAGTTGATGCAGAAACCCTGCTTCTATTTTTTAGGATTTATTGTAGAAACTCTTATGATCACTTAACATAGGCATGTTCAGTATACTTATAAAATTAATAAAGCCTCAACCCACATTGAGATATGATTTGCCACCATTTAGGCTTGAATTAGCTATTTTTGGGACAAATTTATTCAATCAACTTGCATTAAGATATGCTTTGTTACCCCTTTAAGCTTAAATTATCTTCTTTGGCCCAAATTTCTTCTACTAGTCTGCTAAGTGCCTTTTTCACCCTTTGAGCTCTTGAATGTGATTGAACAAATTTAGGCTAAAGAAGATAATTTAAGCTTGAAAGGCAATAAAGCATTTCTTAATGTGGGCTAAGACTTTATTAATTTGATTAGAGAGCTTAATGGGCCAGGGTTACAATAAAATCTAGTCCCAAATAAGAATTTGTTATAAAATAAGAATCTATAATAAAATAAGAATGTTCTTATATTTTAGGAGTTTAACATTGTCTTTATTTTTAGGGTTTTTAATGTTGTTAAATTAGCTTGTAAATAGGCTTGATTTCATTATTAAAAATGGCAAAACATTATTGAAAATAAAGTGAGAATTTTTTCCTTTTAGTTCTTTAAAGAACTAAAGAACTAATTTTAGTACAAATGAGCTTAACCCCTCTTTGCCTAGTGTTGTTATATCTCTGTTTCAAGAATTTGGTGATTTTTTTGTGAAGTATGAAATGGTTTTCCTCCTTTAGAGGAGAATATAATTTATTATTGAATTCATCCCTGGTAAAACAATTCCAAAGGATTCAACATTGCAAACCAGTAACCTTGTTAGTCCGAAATTAAGAGGGTGTCTCCTTATTCAAGAATTGAACCTTTTGATACCTATAATCAAAATCTAATCAAGATTAATGACTCCCTTGTTTGATGAAATTTAATGGATTAAAAGTATTAAAGGCATGCAAACATACTTATAATAATGAGTATAATGTTTGGTGTGGACACAAAGGTTGATTTTAATATCATTTTGTGTGAAGGAGTCCTTACAACAAAAGGAGGAACCTTGTTAGCAACAAATAAGGAGATTGTCTTGAAATATAATAATAAAAAATTTCAATACTTGTAAGAAAATCTAATGAAGATTATTGACTCTTTTGTTTGATGGAATTCAATGGATTTAAAGCACTAAAGGTGTTCAAATGTGCTTGTTACAATTAATATAAACATTGACATTGACATGGAAGTTAATGTTAAGATCATTTTGTATGAATAAATCTTGCAACAAATGAAAGGACTTTTTTGGTAAGAAATTAATAGACAATCTCATTATTAAGGGATTCAACCCATCTATACTTAGAAGTGAAACTAACCATGATCAATCACACCTTTGTTTGATGTAGTTCAATGGATTTAAAGTAAGATGTGCTTGTTGCAATGAATATAATGTTTAGTGTAAATACAATAGTTAATTTCAAGATTATTTGTGTGAATGAGTCATTGCAATGAATTGAGAAGCTGTGTTAGAAAGAAATGATGAGTTGATCTCATTATTAAGTAATTAAACCACTTAATACCTATAAGAAAAGCTTATCAAGATCATTGACTCCTTTGTTTGATGGAATTCAATGGATTTAAAGTGCCAAGGGCTTACAAACATGTTTATTACGATGGATTTAATGTTTGGTGTTGACAAGAATATTAATTTCCAAATCATTTTGTGTGAATGAGTCCTTACTAGGAATTCAACTAATCTATACTTAGAAGTAAAGCTAACCATGATTAATCACACCTTTGTTTGATGTAGTTTAATGGATTTAAAGTACAAATGTGTTTCTTGCAATGAATATAATGTTTGGTGTAAATATAACAATTAATTTCAAGATTATTTGTATGAATGAGTCCTTGCAATGAAATGAGAAGCTATGTTAGAAAGAAATGATGAGTTGATCTCATTATTAAGTAATTAAACCACTCAATACCTACAAGAAATGCTTATTAAGATCATTGACTTCTTTGTTTGATGGAATTTAATGGATTTAGAGTGCCAAGGGCTTACAAACATGTTTGTTGTGATAAATTTAATGTTTGGTGTTGACAAAAAAGTAATAATAATTTCCAAATTATTTTGGGTAAATAAGTCCTTGCTAGGAATGGAGGAGCCTTGTTAGTAGGAACTGAGAGACTCAATTCATGTAAAAAAAGCAAATCAAGATAAGAAAAAAAAAACTTATTACAATGAATATAGTGTTAGTGTGGACGCAAAAGTTAATTTTAAGATCATTTTGTATGAATGGCTTCTTACAATGAAATGAGAAGCAATATTAGAAATACATGAAGTGATATTCTCACCTTTCATGTGATGAACCATTACAACCATGTGAGAAAACCTAATCACGATCAATTACACTTATGTTTGATGAACTTTAATGGATTTAGACTACCAAAGTTGTATTGATGTGCTTGGTGCAAAGAATCTAATGTTTGGCATACATACAAAAAATTTTTTCATAATGAATTTGTGTGAATAACTCCTCAGAATAAAAGATGTTGTCTTCTTAGCAAGAAATGAAGTGATAATCTAATCTTTCATGCAATGAACCATTCCAACCATGTATAAAAATCTTATCAAGATTAAGGACCTTTATGTTTAGTGGATTTCAATTGATTTATTTAGACTACCAAAATTGTACTTTTGACTAGAGCAAGGATTATGATGATTGGTGTAGATACAAAATTTAATTTCATGATCATTTTGTCTAAAAGAATCTTTGTAATGAAAAGAGAAGCCATTTTAGCACGAAATGAAGTAGGGTCTTATCCTTTAGGAATTGAATTATCCTAGAAGAACAGCTTATCAAGATCAATGACTCATGATCAATCTTTTCTAAATTAATCCTTTCAATGAAAGAGGAAGCCATATTAGCATGAAATGAAGTATAGGTCATACCTTTCAAGATTGAACCATTCAATCCTTGGAATAATGACTAATCAAGATCAATGAGTCCTTTGTTTGATAGACTTGAATGGATAGATTGCCAAAGGTGTATTCTTGTGCATATCACAATGAATCCAATGTTTGGTGTAGACAAAATGATTCATTTCATGATCATTTTACTTAATGAGTCCTAGCAACATAAGGACAAGACTTGTTAGCAAGAAATGAAGTGGTGGTCTCATCTTTTACACAATTTTCCATTCAAACCATACTGAAAAAGATAATCAAGATCATTAACTCGTTTAGTGTATGAAATTCATTCAATTCAGTCTACCAAAGGTGCATTAATGTGGTTTTCACATTGAATCTAAAATTCGGTATAAAAGAGAGTTAATTTCATGTTTTTTTGGTATGGATTAGTGTTGCAACAAAAAGAGAAGCATTACTAGTAAAGAATGAAGAGATAGCATGATCTTTCAAATATTGAATCATTCAAACCATGTTAGAAAACATAATCAAGATCAATAACTTTTAGGTAATGAAACATTCAAACCATGTAAAAGAAAAGTGTGATTGATCTAGATTACCCTTTCTTATACATAATGAGTGTTTCAATTACTAAATAACAGAATCATCTCTCCATTTTTAACCAACAAGGCTCCTTCCCTTAGCACAACGACTCATTTATACAAAATGTTGGTGACATTAACTTTTGTGTCTACACATTTGCAAACCTTTGATACTCTAAACCTATTGAA
This sequence comes from Rhizophora mangle, assembly GCA_037832345.1. Lineage (NCBI taxonomy): Eukaryota > Viridiplantae > Streptophyta > Magnoliopsida > Malpighiales > Rhizophoraceae > Rhizophora > Rhizophora mangle. The sequence continues at coordinate 76,199 of JBAPLJ010002333.1, read as the reverse complement.
TTCCATTGCACATCTTGGGTACTCTAAACCCATTGAATGATTTAATTCTTAAATAATGAGATTGTCTCTTCATTTTTTATAACAAGGCTTCTCTTTCCATTACAAGGACTCATTTGCACAAAATAATCTCATAATTAATTTTTTGTTTATTGAAAACATTATATTTTTTGTAGCAAGCTTATTTGTATGTCTTTGACACTCTAAATCCATTAAATTTCATTAAAAAAAAGGTGTGGTTGGCCTAGATTACCTTTTTTATACATATTAAGTGTTTTAATTGGTGAATAATGAGATAGTCTCTTCATTTCTAATCAATAGGGCTTCTTCCTTTGTTGCAAGGACTCATTTGCACAAAATGATGGTGAAATTAACTTTTGTACCAACACAAAACATTATGTTCATTGGAACAAGTTCGTTTTCACCCCATTAGCAAAGCATGAAATATATCATCAAATATTCAATATGATTCCACAAGATCTAGTTTCATTCAAGGAAGGGATTTTAGAAATTTAAGGGATCTTTTGATCAAACCAAAGATCATTTTAATTCCATTAATAATGAGGATTTAGAATATCACACATTGATCAATCAAAGAGAAATTCAATAACTAAACTAAAAGAAAGATCAATTCTTTGGGATCCTTCCTTTCTTTAAATGAAATGAATAGAGACAGAATCAGATTGATTCTTGAACTGCCTTTCTGGATATTCCTCAATATCCCAACCATTCATGAAAGGTGAGATGGAGATGAATAATCATCTTTTTCCAATAGAAATTGAAGAATTTCTTGGGAATCCTACATGATCCATTAGTTCTTTTTTCTCTAACAAATGGTCAAAACTTCATCTAGGTTTGAATCCCATTAATAAGTCCATTAGAGATTAGAACTTGTTGAAGAAAGAACACAATCTTTCTTTTGTCGCTCCTAGGAAATTGAAAAAATGAAGAAATAGTTAATATATTCAAGATACTTACGTCTTTACAAAATACTATCTCAATTCATTCTATTTCATCAAATATAGGATATAATATGGTTTTGAATGATGAAAAGGATATGGACAATTTCTATAAGATTTCTTTCCTAAACAAAAATCCATTTTTTTTTATTTCATCTATTCCATGATCAAAACCAAGGTGGGATACACATCACACCATGACTATGAATCAAAAGAGAGATTTCAAGAAATGGTAAATCTATTCACTTTAACAATAACCAAGTCAATTTTGGTGTACATAAGGGATTTTCCTGTTTTATTGATTCATACAAATTAGATAAAAAAACAATTCTTAAATGAGGTATTCAACTTTAGGGATTAATTGAAAAAGAAATCTTTATTGGTTCTACCTCCTATTTTTTATGAAGAGAATGAATCCTTTTATCAAAGTGTCAAAAAAAGAAAAGTTTTGGATCTCCTACAAGAATGATTTAGAAGATCCAAAACAATAGAGTGGCATTTGCTAGCAACAACATAATGGTGGTAATCAATCAGTATAGATTGATCCAAAATCTGATTTAAATCCAATATAGCATTTATGGACACATAAGAAATGTATTGAATCAATTAATGAATAGTTCCAATCACAACTTTGAATATGGAATCAAAAGGGATCAAATAGAAAATGATACTCTAAATCATATAACTATGATGAAATATACGATCAACCAACATTTATCAAATTTGAAATAGAGTCAAAAGAAATGGTTCAATCATCTTTTTTTTTCTCTCTCAAATCGAGAGATCCATGAATTGGGATCTTAATGCATATAGAGACGAATGATCTAATGGGGGCAAGAATTTCTAGGAACATTTGGAACAATTCATTAATGAGCAAAAAAGTTGTTTTCTTTTTCAAATAGTTTTTGATCGATTATGTATTAATCAATATTTGATTGATTAGTTTGAGGTTATCAATAAAAAAGATTTGTCTAAGTCATTTCCTTTTTTTTGGTCCAAGTTACTTATTTTTTGTCTAAGTTTTTTCTTTTCTTTTGTCTAACTCACTTCCTTTTTTCTTTGTGAGTTTCAAGAATATCCCCATTCATAAGTTTGAGATTCATATCTATGAATTGAAAGGTTTAAATGATCAATTCTACAGTCAATTGTTGGAACTAATAGGTCTTCAAATCATTCATTTGAAAAAATTGAAACCCTTCTTATTAGATGATCATGATACTTCCCAAAAATCAAAATTTTTGATCAATGGAGGAACAAAATCACTAGTTTTGTTCAATAATAAGATAGTAGACGAGATGATTGACTCATTCCATACTAAAAATAAGAAATCTTTCGGTAACATGGATTTTTAAATCAAGACAATTAGTTGAATCCCCTGAAACCATTTCATAAAACTTTAATGATATCTTCTTTTTATAAAGCAAATTGACTTCAATTCTTGAATAATCTACATCACTTTTGTTTTCATTGTAACAAAAAATTCCGTTTTTATGTGGAAAAGGCCCATATCAAGAATTATGATTCTATGTATGGACAATTCCTCAATATCTTGTTCATTTGTAGCAAAATATTTTCTTTATATGCCAATAAAAAGAAATGTTTTTTGGAGAGAGATACTATTTCACCAATCAAGTCACAGGTATCTAACATATTCATACCTAATGATTTTCCACAAAGTAGTGACAAAAGAAATAACTTGTACAAATCTTTCTATTTTCCAATTTGATGTAGTCCATTCAATATAGAGCTATTTATTTGATTGCAGACAATTTTGGAACACCTTTAACAAAGCCACAAATAGTTAATTTTCAAAGAACTTATTGTCAACCTCATTTGGATATGAATCTAACTGATTTTGAAGTGAAGAACTTGCATCAATATCTTAATTTCAATTCAAACATGGATTTGATTCACACTCTATGTTATGAGAAATATTTACCATTTGAAAAGAGGAAAAAACAAAGCCTTTATCTAAAGAAATGTGTTGAAAAGGGGAAAATGTATGGAACCTTTCAATGAGATAATGCCTTTTCAACTCTCTCAAAATGGAATCTATTCCAAACATATATGCCATGGTTCCATTCTTTGCTAGGGTACAATTATTCAAATTGGATATTTTTAGATACCTTTTCAAACTTATTACAAATACTAAGTAGTAGTCAAAATTTTGTATCTATTTTTCAAAATATTACACATGAATCAAATATATCATGGCAAATTCTTTAGAAAAAAATTGTATCTTCCATAATGGAATTTGATAAATAAAATTTTAATTAAGTGTTTACTTAATCTTTTTCTATCCAAAGAAATCATTCATCGAAATAATGAGCCACCATTGATATTGACACATGTGAGATTGCCAAATATTTGGGAGTTTTTCTATTCAATCCTTTTCATTCTTCTTGTTGCTGGGTATCTTGTTTGTACACATCTTCTCTTTGTTTCCCTTTCCTAAGCCTATGGTAAGTTATGGATAGAGTTTGAAAAGGTCAAATCTTTGATTATTCTTTTTTTTTTACATGAAATTTGTAAAGGAATTTAGATATAAAACTAATAAATCAAAAAGGGATTACTGATATTTCTCTCATTGAAGTTTTAACCAATTTAGGATTTGTCTTTTGTAGAGGCAATCACAAGATTTGCAAGCAAATTAATTCAAGAGGAAAAAAGAAATAAAACATAATAATAGAAAAAGTGAGTTAATGCTTTTTACAATTTCTACCAAGACATGTACCACATGACACTGTGTGAGGGTCTCTCAACCATTGTTGTTAAGGTAAATGTTGTATTAACAACTTGGTTTTAGGGCCAACTGTGAGGCTGTGGTCACAAGAGGTCATCTTTTACCACATGTAGTTGCATTGCTAGCGCACACTTTAGCACTAACCAATGACCTAAATGCCTTTCTCACTTAATACCAATGCTTTAACCTCCTATATTGTGCTGGTTTACACATGTTCTTGCCACACCTTGTTGGCTTAGGTGCTTACACCTTAAACTCATGCAAGAATTGGAGCAAGGTGCCACCAATTCACCTATTAAAATAAAAAATTCTCAAAACTTACGCAAAACATACCTAAGTCACAAAACATATTCCAGTGAGCTTAAATAGGTATGAAATTTATTAAAAATAACAAAATATAAAAGGGAATAAATAAGTAATTCCTTACCATCAAATTTCCTTCCACTTAGCTTTTATGCATCTTCAAGCAAAACAAAATCAAACTCAAAGGAATAGAAAACCACACATTAGTCATATCTTAGAACATCATTGTAATGCACAAGCTAATTACGTTCAATCTCAACCAACATACATACCTCACTTGAAAATGTGGGAATGTCAAATAAAACAACAACTCATACTCATCTTTCTTCCTCTTTGTCCACAATTTCTCTCAATTAGTTAATGGATGTTTCCTAACTAGCATGACCAATTCATGTATAGTTCACCTATCAATCATTCCTCTTTACTATTCAAATTAGGTAGCAAACTAAGGTGTCTCTTATTAAAGTAGAAAAATAAAATTGATATATTTTTTTTTAAACATTCCAAAACATTGGAAAATGTATATCAAGGTGCTTTGTATACTTATGTTCAAGTCATTGTTTGACATAAGAGTTAACACTTTTGGTCAAGTACCCCTAATTACAAGGCAACTTTGATAGTGGAGTAGAATTAATTTTTTTTTTTTTTGAAATCCAAGTTAGGCCTAGCTTAAGAAGACCAATTTTCTAGACAAACCACATACCTCTCAATCATGCTTCATTACAAAACACACATAACTACTTAAGATGCATTTTTTTCAATTGAGTATTAAAAGGTCAAACACACTTACCACTATTTTACAAAACATTGCTACCATTATAAGACTAGTAGTATGTCATAAAAATAATCCAATTTCATACATATGCATTACAAAGCATTCTAAAGCATAACCAACAAAATCTATAATACTATAAAAATAAAAATCCTACCTAAACCTCTCCCCCACACTTAAAACTTACATTATCCTCAATGTAAGGCAAAATGTAATAGAAAGATATTTGAAATATAAATAAAAAGAAAGGGTTAAGAAATCGAAATTGAATTAACTGCATTACACTTGGGTTGCTTTTAAAGTAGTACCTTTGTTTAAAGTCATTAGCCTAATAACATGTTTCCTTAGTCAACATAGATGGGATGCACCAACTTTATCACCTCAATAGTCTACACCTGACTTGCTCACTTGTTATCCAAGATTGGATAGATGAAGCCAACATCAAGGAGCTTTAGAATCTCCTTTTTCACTACCTTCATCATTGGGGTGTTCAACCAATGTTGAACTTCCCTAATTGGTTTGTCTCCTTCTTCCAGTAATATGCAATGCATGCACATAGTTGAACTTATCCCCTTAATGCCTGTAATTTTCCAACCAATTGCCATCTTATGCCACCATAGCACTCGAATTAATTTCTCTTTATGCACATGTGTCAAATTCCTTGCAATAATAATTGGTAAGGTGTGATCCCCTCCCAAATACACATACTTTAAATGAGATGGTAATATTTTTAGTTTCAACATAGGAGCCTACAAAATAAAAGGTAAAATGTTCTTGTGACCAATTGATAACTAAATGAAAGAAACTACAAACCTATCTAGAATCATTAATAATTAATGCAATTTAGCTACATTTTTCTTTAACTCCTCATCTAGCTTTACTTCTTCTATTTATAGCTTAAGATGTTTGACGATTGCCACCTCCAACTCTTCCTTGCTTGTCAACTCAAATATTTCATGCACTAAATAATCAATAACATTTATAGCATAAAATAAGTGAGCATCACTAGGGTACCTTATACCATTATAAATATTGAACCAATTCTGTTCACCATTGAACTCCATCGTCAAGGTACCCTTATGCACATCAATCCTTGTCCTAGTTATCTTTAAAAATGGCCTCCCTAATAAAATAAGTGTAAGGTTAGGGAAAGCATCATTATCCATATCTACTATGTATAAGTCAATTGGAAACACAAGCTCATTCACTTGCATAAACACATCCTTAACTACCTCCTTAAGGTAGGCGTTTATACAATCAACCAATTGTATGATAATACTAGTATTTTCATTTTTTAATTTTTTAGAGATCTTAGATGTAAAGTAACAATAATGGATCATGGCATTACTTTAATAGAGGCTCCTAAATCTCACATAGCTCTTTCAAATTTGATATTTCCTATTTTGCATAGGATTGTGAACATATCTACATCTTTGCATTTAGGGAAAGCTTCCTTTAGAGAACTACAAATACATTCTCCCCCACTATAATCTCCTTATTATCAATATTTGCTTATGAGCTAGCATTGTTAACCTCCCTTGTGGGCTAAGGACTACATGTTGCTAGCCTCTTATGTAGGCTAAAGGCAGGCTTGCACATTATGTGGAGTTAACCTTCCTTGACAAGTTTTGCACTATTAAGCTCCCTTATGCCTTCAATCTAAACTCCCTTGCAAGTTGTAGGGTACATAAGGCTACTACAATGATGGTGCCATGTCGTTAAGGTAGAACATAAGCTATCACTTAAGTAGGGGATAGCATGGAGGCTATCAGATAAGTCCCTTGGCATGTAATCAAGATGGTATGCATGACATAATGCAAGTGCCTTGAACGTGGTTAGGCATGCTAGTAGTCACGCCTAGTATATTTGTCCACATCCACTTGGCACATTAGAGAAACAACACTAGTTGCGCTTGAGCCTTCCCAATACTTGTTGGAGACAATTTATCATATTTTACACAATGAGTGGTTGGCCCTCGAGCACCTAAGAACATTCATGATGTCCAAATAAATAACTTCCTACACCAACACATTAGCCTCCTAGCTTGTAACCATCTATATGCATGTGTTAGCTAGTAGCAAGCACTCCAAAATGTGCTCTGTGGAAACACTTTTCCATCTCTTTAAAGACCAAGGATTGCTTGCCATTACTTAGAGAATTCATTGTGTTTGAACCAACAACACCCTAAACATTAATTAGCCTCCTTTCTATTCCCAAAAAAGTTGGAAGGCATTTTGAAGGGGGATGAATTAAAGTGATAAAGGGCTAAGTCTCAATGGATCATGGCAACAAGGCCACTTTGTCACTAATAATACCTAATTGCATATTTAAGTTATCTATTAAGGATTCTACCTATCACTTAGTAAAAATTGTAATTTAATGTGACAACTTCAACTTGTCCACTGTGGGTACTTGTTAAACATATGCCACATGCCTTTGCTTGTTGTACATCAAAATTTTGTTGTAAAAGGGTAGATGTATTTGCCTTATGAACTTTTCTAATTAGGGCATATTGTTGTCCCAAACTGTTGAGAGTTTTTTGCTATATTGGAAATTAAATTCCTTGTAACATACAACGTTTTGTCCACCAAAGCTCCTCTACTTGTTGCATCTATCATGTTTCTTTTTGTAAAAGGTAAACCCTCATAAAAATATTGAACTAATAGTTGATCACTTATTTAGTGGTATGGATAGCTTGCATACAACTTCTTAAATCCCTCTTAGTACTTATAAAGGGTCTCTCCATTATTTTGGTGAAAACTAAATATTTCCTTCTTTATGTTTGTAGCCTTAGAAGTAGGAAATTATTTTTCTAATAACTGCCTTTTCATCTCATTCCACATTGAGCTTGACCTTAATAGTAAATAGTAGAGCCAATCCTTGGCTTCATCAACCAAGGAGAATGGAAATACTCTCAATTTTATCTACTCCTTTGACATCCCTATTGGCTTGAACAAACCTCTCGGAACTCCCTCAAATGTTTTTTGGGATCCTCTCTTGCATTACCACAAAAGGTAGTGATAAATGTTTCAATCATAATTTAAGCTTGAAAGCTTCACCTCAATCAAGATATTTGTATACATAAATGTTGAAAATCAAAGTTAAGTGTAGCAAGCTCTTTCAAAGTCTTGTTATTTGCAGCCATGTCCTCAAGCTCAGAATCACTAGGTGAACTCCTAGATACTAAATTAAGTATCATGGTGCTAGGTGAGGTAACCACAAATTTAACTTGGTTATGTTAAGCCTTTCTCCTTAACTTATGCAAGGTTTTTTCAACTTATGGGTTAAAATTAAGTTTAAAGGGAGATGATTGAGTCATAAACCATAAATAAACACAAACAAAGAAGAAACATGCAAAAATATCTAAGGAAAAATGGAAAATCTATAACAAACAAAATTGTAAAAACCCTATCAAATTGCATTTTTAGGGCTTAAAAGCGTGAGGCCAATGGCAAAGTGATAGGTTTCAAGTAGAACAACATCTTTTTTGAAACAATGTAGGCTCATCACCTAATTCAAGTAAAACTTCCTTTGGGAATGGTATACTACAACCAAAAACAACAACAATTCCTAAAATCACATAACTTCACATATAAAAGGGGATCTAATGACTAAAATTAATTTAATAAAACTATGAACAAAAGTGAAATATATAAAATTGATAAAAAAAACACTCCTTAGCAATAGTGAAAAATTTTTAGTAGTTGTTGTTGAGGTGACAAAAATATTAAGTACCTTATTCTCAATAAGGCAACAAGAAATAGTATGAATAAGGGTTGATTCCATAGGAAGTGCTATTAAGATAATGCCAAGTAATTAAGCTTAAATACACTAATATGAATGGAGGTTTAACATAGAATTCTAACTTTATAATAATTAAAGTGAACTACTTGATTAAACAAAACAAATTATAGAAATAAAAATTAACAAAATTGCAATTCTAGGTTCATTTGTGACTATGCTATTTGATACTTTCAATTATCCACAATTTTGTTGAATCTATTCATGCTAGATAACAACAAGTTTTGTTACTTGAATTATTTCTTAAATATTCACTATGAAAATTTTTCCATAATCCCTTGCTATTAATTTCTACTTAGTGATTAAGGATAGGATAAATATGAGTCACAATCCCTAACTTTAGCAATTAAGCATTTTTAATTAATTTAGTAGGCCTAACATAATGAATTAAAATAATCATCATTCAACAATTTAATTAGAATAACTCAAACAATTCCAATAAAAAAGAAAACAATATTAAAAAATAATCCATTGTGTCAAAATACCAAAAATTTTGAAATCTCCTAAAACTATTGAAAAGTTCTAGCTACATATACTTAAAAGAAACCAAATTCTTATTAAAGTTATGTTTGTCACCCTCCTTGTGTGTTTGTCTCCTCCTCTCTTCTTCTTATTAAATCTTCCTTTTCTATTTTCAATTTTATTTTTCCTTTGGTATTAGTTTATTTATGATTCTTGTGATTACCTTTTTAGAAGACAAATCTGAAAATGGTAAAACATTTAAAGAAAAAAAACTAGTAATCATGTATTGATTTATGAGTTTTATATCAAATGTTTCTTTACATGTTTCTCTATGAAATCCCTTGTTCATTATTTTAAAAAACTATATTTTTTCCTTTTAAAAAATGTTCTTTTCTTTTATGTGCTTCAGTGCCATTAAACAAACATCTAAAATTATGTTCAAATCATAAGAATTAAACATCTAAGGATTGTTAAACAAATTTGCATTGTGATTGACCCAATATTGCTAAAATCTTCATTATTCACACTTTTATGGGTGCCTTAACCACATTAACAAAATCTTTCTATGTAATTTTGTTCTTCAACCCCTTGTACTTATGTTTAGTAGGGAAGCCACATGATAATATTGTTGAAAGGACTAAAAACAAGCTTTCTTTGTTAAAAATCCCTTTTCATTTAATTATAAAATTATTTTTTTAAAGTCTCATTAATTTGCTAGTAATTATCTATGACTATTGGTGTGATCATAATGTTGACATTCATGTTGGCTTTATTTGTTGTTAGCATAAGTTTAGCCAATGGAAATTGTTAAATGAATAAAGAAATCATGTTTTCAACAACTTGTGAGTATGAAGGCAAAGTGGATGAAGACTAGTGATAGGTTATGAGATCAAATATTAAGAAACATGTCTCAAGTACCTAGGAAAAAATGGGTACCATTGGGTCATACAATAATGTAAAATTAACATGGTTTTAAGAAAGAATTTTGAGGAGTTACTTGATAATCCTAGTGAGAAGGTATTTAATCAACATTCTTAGGCATACCTTCTATACATATTTAGGACAATGCTATTTCTAGATAGGTGTGGTAATATTATTTCAACAATCATTCTCTCATTAGGATTATTAGACAACACCTTAAAATTCTCTCTTAACCATGTTTGTTTTACATTACTACTTGACCCATTGCACCTATCCTTTCCTAGGTACCTGAGACATGTTTCTAAACCTTTGACCACATAACTCATTACTAGACTTTCATCCACTAGAAGTCCCATTATCTAATTGATTAATTAAACTAATGTACACTTTTTCTTATCCAAGTAAAAAGAAACCATTCATAACATCATACTAATTTTCCAAAACATATAACAATTTATTGTCTTGGTTCTTTACCTTCGCACAAGGTGTTGACAACTTATTTTTTCTATAAGGTCTACATTATAAGCAAACTAATAGCCATAGACAATTGCTTGAACTTTAATTAGACTTTTCAAAAAAAAAACATATTTATAATTAAATGAAAAAGGGTTTTAGTAAAGAAAGAGTGGTTTTAATCCATTTAACAAAATCATCATGGGGTCTCCATTGGCCATAAATTTAAGTACAAAGATTAAAAACAAAACTACAAGGAAGATTTTAGTTAACATGGCTGAAACATACATAGAAGTGTAATTAATGAAAATTCTGGCAATATTGGGTTTGATAACAATGCAAATTTGTTTGACTAACTTTAAGTCTTTCATTTTTATGGTTCAAACCCAATTTTAGTAGTTTGCTCAAAAGGTTAGAACAAGTAATGACATTGAATTTTTGAGATACTTATTAATAGCTAGCACTTAAATCAAAGGAATGTTTTCTTTTTTAAAAAAAATAGTCTTAAAAATAAATGAACATGGTATTTCACTAAGAAATGTGCAATGAAACATTTGATATAAAAATAAAAAATCAATAAGGGATTATTATTCTTTCTTTTAACAAACAAAAGACACCATCCAAACATATTGTGCTAGGATTTCTCAACCATCATTGTTGAGGCAAACATTATGTCAAGGACTTGGTTTTTGGCCAACTTCTAGGCCTTTCTCACATGAGGCAATCTTCTACTACTGTTCATGCCCCCAAGGATTTGAAGGTGCTTGGACAAAGTTGTGTGACACCTAAGTAGACATGCACTTTGCCAAAAGGCTTCAATTGTAACTTGCATTCAAATGATTCAAGGGATTTTACAATTCACACCAAGTATCACATTTTGCTACGTTTTTCATCAATGTGAGAGATGAGACATTCAATGTTAAGAGTTGTTTAGATTCTCATTATGGAGATGCAATGCCCCCCTTGTATATCATTCCCTAGGCTACTAGACATTGCCTTTCACTTTTTGATTTCCTTCAAGCAAGTTGTGTTGAGGTTTGGTCATTTAGACCATGAGAGGACCAATGAGTGATTGCCCTCATAACAAATGAGGCAAGTGGGTATGTGCATTGCCAATCATCTAGCTTCAAGTGGTAAAATATGTTTGTGAATTGTTCTTCTAGATAGAACTTTTAACACTGCTCCTTTCATAAGTTTACCTATGATAACCTTGTTATGACTCCTCCTTCCTCTAAATGTTAAGATTCATTAGACTTCTTGTGACAACTTTGGTAGCAAACCACCCAATTTATCATGAATCAAACACTTCATCAGATTATTCAATTAATTGGAGAAATAGTTGGTGTGTATAAGGGGTAAGGAGGTTGTCAATGTTAGTGGATAACACAAGCAATTTGACTTGATCCACTCTACAAGCCCTTTCCTTGCTGGCTAGACCACTATCAAACTCAAATATCATTAGGCTGAGTCCAAAGCCTTTATGCCAATAACCCATTGATGTTGTAGCCAATCCTTGTAGCATTTGTTAGCCAAAAGCGCCTATAGCATCAGCCTAAACCCAAGTTTGTGTGTCAACATTGGCTAACTTTAATGGGAGACTTGCACCACCTCCTTAAAGAGTATTAGGGAATTTGGCCATTTGGTAGCAGCTATTAGCATGCTAATGCATCATCAGCACTCCTAGTCTTGTCACTAGTGCATACTTTTGCATTAACCAACATGCTAAATGCCTTTCCCACTTGATGCCAATGCTTTAAACTCCCATATTATACTACTGCACACATATTCTTGCCAGAACTTACTTGCTTTGGTGGCTGCACTCTAACCTCATACAAGAATTGGTGCAAAGTGTCACCAATTTGCTTGCATTCTCTAACCAATGGGCTTAAAGGATTAATAAACCACACCCACCAATTAAAGCCAATGTTCTCATTTGTAGGGTTGATAAGTAGTTCTCGATCTACTTCTCAAATTCACATAAAGCAATATCTCCTTCCTAACTAGCCATACTATCTAGAGCATTTTTGCATTTCACAAGGAACCCAACTTGGTAGTTCTTTTTTCATTACCTTTCTATTTAGTGGTCTAGAATCTTTTCCACTTCACACTAAAATTCCATTACGATTGTTGGGAAGCACATTTTGCTTGTCTCCTTGGAGGCTTAACACTATCTTCCTTATGGAATGGTTTTAAGGAGTTCATATGCAAGTTTAGGTGTACCTTCAACCTTTTAGGTAGTTGTAGCTAATGAGTAACATTGTCAACTTTCTTTACCATAACAAATGGACCTTCATACTTGGAAATCAAACCATAATGCCTTATTTTGTTACTATTTTTCTTCCAAATTTGAGAAGTCAATTTAAGTAACACTTTGTCCTCAACATGGAACTCCAAGTCTCTTCTCCTTTTGTCAACATATTTCCTTATGCAACTAGTCACCCTATTCAAGCTATCTTGGGCTTCATCAAACAACTCTTATTGTGAACTAGCATATCAATATGTAGCTAGTCAACTCACTTCAAAACCTATCCTTGCAATCTTGTTAGGAGTAAGGGGTTGATATCCTATAGCCAACTCAAAAGTACTTATACCTATAGAGGAGGATCAATGAAGATTGTATCAAAATTGGGTTGAATCCAATAACTATAGCCAATTTTGTTAACTAGCAAACATGTATTATTAAAGATACTCCTTCAACAAGTCATTGATCTACTCAGTTGGTAATGGAAAACTTTAAATCAAAAACCATTATGTTGAACAAAGTTGTCCAAAATCTACTTGTGAAGTGAGGATCCCACTCACATATGATATCTTATACTTGTCCAAAATGTTATGTCATTAGTGCAAGTTGTTTCACCAACCAATGTCCTAAACACCATTCCCACTTGAATCCTATGCCACCATATGCTATTACATTGCCTCAATAAAACTATAATAATGCCACCCATACTTCTAGGGACGCCAATGCCATTTCCTACATTTAGTCTCCCCCAACTTGCTATCACACACATTGACTTCCACATTCACCTTATTTCCTTTGACATGCCCATAACTCACCAATGACATGCTAAGCATTGGTGCAAGGTGCCACCAAATGCTTGCATTTTCATTGTAAAGGACTTAGGGGATTATCAAACCACCCCCATCTATTGAAGCCAACATCCTTACTGGTAGGATAAATTGACCTTCATTTTTTGTAACTCAAATTGTCCACTAGCCTTGCTTTTTTAGGATATAATTCCATAAGACTGATTGTTGTCACTTATAAGCAACACTACCCATATCATTAACATTTTCAAGGTTAAAATTGTAATTTGAAGAAAATGCATGATGCATTTTTCCTTCTCCCATAAGCTACCATGTGTCATTTTTACCATTCTAGGCATAATCAAATAGTTATCGCATTAAACTTGCATGCCTCCTTAGCACCCACTACTCTTTTCCTCGTGATATCTTATTATGCAAAACTAGCTTTTGGTATGTGAAATGCTCCTTTGAAGGAGGTTTGGTTAATACAAAGTGACTTGCCCTATCCATCAAAGCACCTTTATTCGTGAACATAGTCACAATCAATGTGAGCAAAAGTAGCAATCATGTGAAGACAATCAACTTAAAGGCATGTGACTCTCTTAGAACAACAAATGGAGTTGTGGTAACTCTTGGTTAATGGATAGGTAAACTCATTTTCTCTATAATGTCATTAGGTGATTTTGATGTGATCCTATATTGGTATCATTTGTGCAAACAAAAATTGCACTAACACCTCATTTGGGTGGCTTGATGATCATGGATGAGATTTAACCATGTTTTGTTGCTAGCAAAAAGTGTTCTCCTATCAAAAAAATTGGGAAAACTTGTGATGTGTTGTCTACCTTACAAGTGCAATAAGGGTTAAGAAAAGGAGATGTGAAATACTTGGCAGTAATTGGAGTGGAAATTAGGATAGCAATGGTGTTAGCTAACAAAGTTACTAAGATGGATAAGGCCAAGTTCTTATGTGCTAGCCAAACCTCCTTTAAAAAATATATCATAGACTGTAAGTCAATTTTGCAAAATTGGACATCATGGGAGAAAGAGTAGTAGGTGTTGAGAAGCCAAGCAAATTTGACGTGAGAATTGTTTAATAGGGCCTAAATAGTGGAAATGACGCATGGTTGATTGCGAGAGCAGGTTGGATGCATTATGGGTTTTCTTTAAGATATGAATTTCTCCTCAAAAGGTTGTAATCAATCTTATTGAATTTTTCCCCAAATAGTGAGACTAGTAAAATTTCAAAGTTGCTAAAGTAGAAAGGATGGTCTACCTAACCAACAAGAATGCTGGCTTTAGTAGGTAGGGGTGGTTTGTTAGCTCCCTAAGCCCATTAACATGGAAATTCATGGCCAAGGAAAGTGCCCCCATTTCCTAATTTCATGCCTTATGTTCAACTATTCTAAAACATTTGACTTACCCCTATGTTCAGGTGTTTGGTCCTAATCAAATACTTCTCACCTTCAATTTCTCCCTTTTTAGGCACTCCCTTCATTTTATGTGGAATACTGCAAATAAAACAACAAGAATTTGTTTAGCATTTCCCCTTAGTTTAAAGCAATAGCTTTGCCTTTCCCCTTATTGTCCTCACCTTTCTTGAATTCTTAAAAGTCCTCTTTATTCATCTTGCCCTTGTCTTTGGGTTTTTGCCACTTGAAGAATTAGAGGTGTTGATTCAAAAGTCAACCAAACCATTAGTAGTAGCAAATGTGGAGGGCAAGTTCTTTTTACCTTGCCTCCTTAATCCCTAACATGAAACTATAAAGCTTATTCTTGTCAAATATATTATAAAAGTCTAGCATCAAAGAGTAGGAACTCCCTTGTAACCCATGACATATTGCAAGGTAGGAACTAATCATTCAAAACCTTTTTCAATAAGTCTCAACTCTCAATCCAATGTTAGCCCACACTTACATAGTCATTAAACCTTATTCACTACCATGGCTTGCATCCTTGGCAAGTTACATACTAGTGAGAATCACCTTCTTTGCAATTAGCACATCGACACCATTGAAGTATTGCTTCATATCCAATAAGAAATTTTTGATAGCTTTTGCATCACATTCTCCCTTAAAGGCCTTGGGTTTAGGCATCTTCATCATCCATGAACTCTTAAACTCTCTACTATGAAGGCTACCTATTGCCTTCTTAAGGATACCAACATCTTGTTCCACCTTACTAAAATGAGAGACCTAAGTAAAATCAAGTCTATCATAATTAGACTGTGAAAGACATAGAGATTTTTCTATCGCATCAAGGTTGAAAAAATTGAAAAAGCCTACTCCTTTTAGACAACATAAAGAGTCGTTTTAATCTTGGTCACCCACTCTTACATTACATCAAAACCCTTTAACTACTTAAATTTGTATGACTTGGCTATCAAGCCAGTCATGCCTTAGATGATTATATGGTTTCATAGGTTAGTGGCCTAGGAAAGTGCCCCCCACTTCCCAATTTTGTATCCTTTGTTTCAAGTGCTCTAGAACAACCACTATCTCTTACTTGGATGGCACAACTTACCTACTCCAAGTTGCTCACATGTGCCTCACATTTTTCACTGGCAACAACTCCCTCTCTTGCTATCTTTAAGGAGCCAAACTTCTCCTTATTATCAACATACATTTTGCCCACATTAGTAGGAGTAACCACCCATAATCTCCCTATTTTCATGGCACCTTCATTTTCTGTGAACCCTCTACCCCTCCACTAGGTAGGCTACCTACTACCTTCTTAAAGATAGCAGCATCTTGCTCCACCTTGCTAAAATGAGTGATCCATTCAAAATTAAGACTATAATAATTAAATTGCAAAAGACATATCAACTTTTCCAATTCTTTGAGCTTTGCCAAAATCATCTGTGCCTACTCTTAAGGGAGATCAAATTGGGCTTTAAGAATCCAATCCATATTGTAGCTGGTTAATAGTTGAAATGATGATCCACTACTTGTTTGAACTTATGAAGAATATGAGGAACATAATTAAAGGGACATTCAATCATTTTGATAAGTGGAACACCCATTATTGGAAAAACTAAGGTAATGTAAGGGTGTATAAGTGTGCCAAGGTGGCTTGAAAGATCTAAGGGGTGTCTATAGGGAACAAATCAAGGCTTGAGGAATGTGCTCCCCCACCTTGGAAATGGTTGAAGTACAATGGAGTCTATCTCAATAGAGTCATTTTGGTGTGTAATGCCACCATTATCAAAAACACCAAGGCATTGCCATTTAGGCGAATTATGTTAGGGTGGGTAAAAAATATTAGGGTTGTCAAGAGGGAGTGAATGAAAGTTTGAAGAACATGCTCAATGACCATGGGGATGGTTGAAGTACAAGGGAGTCCAACAATGCCAAAAAACCAAGACTAGTTTTTAGACAAAGTGTAGGAGTTAGCTAGTGGGTTACTAAAAAGTAGCATTGCTAACCTCCTTTGCGGGCTAAAAGCTATGCATTGCTAGCCTCCCTTGCAAGCCAAAGGTGGGCTTAAAGGTTGTATGAAGCTAATCTCCCTTGTAGGCTACAAGGTGCAAAGGGATAAGAACCCCATAGGGCTACTACAATGATGGTACCATGTTGTTAGAGGTAGAGCATTGGTTGTTGCTTAAGTATGGGAAAGCATGAGTGTTATTGTAAAAGTCCCTTTGGCTGGGATTGGGGGTAGTGTGCGTGCCATAGTGCAAGTGTCCCATATGTGGTCGGGGGCTCTAGTAGTTGTGCCTAGGCTATTTGTCTATAACCATTTGACATATACAAGTAGCAACACTTGTTATGCTCGAGCCTCTCTAGTTCTTGGTGGAGATAGTTTTCCATACTTTACGTGACAAACACTTGGCCCCTGAGCTTGGTGTCCAAACAAATAACTTCTTGCACCAGGACACTAGCCTACAAACCCACAACCATTTATATGCACATATGCTAGTGGGAAGCACTTTGAAATGTGCTTTGTGGAAACACTATACCATCTTTTAAGGAGACAAAGGATTGCCTACCATCACTTGGACAATTCATGGTGTCTAAATCAATAGCATCTCACATAAACATGTTAGCCTCCTTTCCATTCTCAAAATAAATGGAAGGTGATTGGGGGGATGAATTCATGTAGCTTTTGAAACCTAGTAACAAGTATAAAAGATAAAACTCCATAGTCACTTTCTCATTAGTAGGTGATGCTTTCCTTATGTTTATTAGCATCCAAAATACCAACAAATAATACTTTAAGTTGTCTCCATCTCCTATAAGGTAGTTCTCTCATCTTGCTGTTTGTTTTTATTTTTTACAGATTTATATATTTAGAAAATCAATAAGTAACTTGTTACAACAAATAACAACAAAAAATGGAATCAACCTAGTTGCATTAGTGGAGGCAATGTGCCCTTATCGCTTCCCTCAACCATTCCATTTCTCCTACAATAGTTTGTCATCTCCACATTGGTAGTTTTTTCTCTGTGTTTCTTAACATCCAAAATACAAACAAATAATACTTTAAGTTACTCTCCATCTACTTTGAGGCAATTCTCTCATTTTGTTATTTGTTTTTGTTTTTCATGAGTGTATATATTTAGAAAGTCAAAGAATAATTTGTTACAACAAATAATAACAAAAAGAGGAAGTAGCCTATCTATGTGGGTTAAACAAATTATTAAATATTCGAAAATTCACATAGCTTGTGGGTTAAATCCTAGTAATTACTATAAAAGATAGGAGTCCACAATCACTTTCTCGTAAGTTTATGGTGTTTTCCTTGTCTTTCTTAGCATCCAAAACACAAAAAAAATAATACTTTAAGACAGTTTCCATCTCCTTTGAGGCATTTCTCTCATATTGCTATTTGTCTTTGTTTTTCACAAGTGTATATATTTAGAAAATTGGAGAATTACTTGTCATAACAAATAACAACGAAAAGAAGAAGCAGTCTAGTTGCATTGGTGCAGGCTGCGTGCCCTCTACCCCTTCCCTCACCCCTCCCCTTTCCCCTACAATGGTTTGCCATCTCCTTTACAAACCAAAAAAAAAAAAAACAAAAAACAAAAGTATTAAAGAGAAATTATTTCTTGTTATATAACACTAGGAAATGTGGAGCAATACTTTTAATTATCATAAAGGTATTTCAAAAGTTACATGTGGGAAACATTAGTTAGAAAATGCATGATAAACAACAAATCACACATATACACATACACAAAACTTTTGATACTGGCAAAATAAAGAAAAAAAGTTCGTTTAATTAACTATTTTTTTCATTTAAAGTAACTAAAAAGGTAAACTTAGCTTAAGTTATATCCTAGATTATCTTTTATTTTAATACTTTCTATTAAGTATTCAAAAATTCATGCAGCTTGTGGGTTGAAACCTAGTAAAATGTAGGTGTTAGCCCCCTAAGTCCCTTTGACAAGAAAATGCAAGTATTTGGTTGCACCTTGTGCCAAAGCTTGGCATAGCATTGGTGTGAGATGGGCATGTCAAAGGAAAAAAGGTGAATGTGTAAGTTAACATGCATGGCAGCATGCTGGAGACACTAAATGAGAGCTATGGCATTGGTGTCAAACAATGAGTAGCATTACATTGTGCCTTCTTAGCATGGCTTTGTAGCAGTTGCTGCTCTTTTCCCCATAATATCTAATTATGCAAAATCACCTCAAGGTTTGTGACATGTTTCTTCAAAAGAGGTTTGACTAGCAAATGGTGACTTGCCCTACCCATCATAGCACCTTTGTTAGCCAACATCATCATTGCCTCAGGTTTGATCACTCTTAAGGTCACCAAATGTATGTGATCTCCTTCTTTTGGCTATTACTTAATCTACAAGGTAGACAACATAACACAAGTTTTCTGACCTTTATAGGTGGGAGAACCCTTCTTATTAGCAATAAAGTTTGGTCAATTCTCATCCATGATCATTAAGCCACCCAAATGAGACATCATTGTATTTTTTGCTAGCATGAATGTATCCAATCCTAGGATCACATCAAAATCATCCAACTACATTATAGAGAAATAAATTTTTTCAATCCACTAACAAAAAGTTAGCTCAATTTCTCTTACTACTTTAAGGACGTTACATGCCCTTAAGTTGGTTATTTTTACTTGGTTGCCACTTTTGCTCACATTCTACCTAAATGAACCCAACACTCATTTGACTATGAAGTTATGGGTTGCACCAAAATCCATCATCACCAATAGTTCTAGCTTACCTAGCCTGATTTTGTCATAAATTAGGTCAGGTTTTGAGGCATGCTTTGCATTCACAACATTGATCATTTGTATTAGAATGACCTATGAGGGTTTGCCATCATTCAAATTAGCATCATTACCACCCTCTTCAGTCACCAACGCACTCCATTTCTCCATAGTAGCACATTCCAAATCTTAATTTGAGATTTGTCTATGCTTGCATGGTCATCAAACCTAGTTTGCCACCATAGCATGGCATCCTTAGCAAATTCCATGCTAATGAGTGTCACCTTCTCTTCATCTAGAACATAGGTAGTTGTGAAGTATTGCTCCATATCCCATAAGAAGTTTTCAATTGATTTCACATCACATTTACCCTTAAAGGCCTTATGTTCAAGCACCTTTATTTCTCAAAAATTGTTATCCCACCACTATGTAGACTACCCATTACCTTCTTATGAACAAAATCATCTTGTTCCACCTCACTAAAATGAGAGACCCTAGCAAAATAAAGACTATCATAATTAGATTACAAAAGATGTACCAATTTCCAACTCTTCGAGCATGGCAAAATCAAATGAGTGAGCTTCTCAAGGACATCATTAAGAGCCTTTTCAATTTTAGTCACCTACTCCCACATTGCATCAAGACCCAATCCACTAGTCATGTATCAAATTGTGCTCTAAGAATCCAAGTTGTATGCTCATTAATAGTAGAAATGATGATCCAATACCTAGTGTTTGAACCTATGTAGAATGTGAGGAACATAACAAAATAGACATTGGGTCATTTTAACAAGCCTCATTGTTGGAAACAATGAGGCAATGATAGGGTGTGAGGGGTAAGTGTGATAGGGTGGCTCAAAAAATTTGGGGGGCCCATCAAGAGAAAGCAAATCAAAGCTTAGGGAACATGTTCCCTATCCTTAGGTATGGTCAAAGTACAATGGAGTCCATCCCAACAATGTCATTTTGGGCACCATTATTGGAAACACTGAGGCATTACCACCCAAGAAAATTGTGTCATGGTGGCCTCAAAAATGTTGGGGTCATCAAGAGGGGGCAAATCAATGTTTAAGGAACATTCTGCATGACCATAGGGATGGTTGAAGTACAAGGGAGTCCAACTCTACTAAAAATTGAAGACAAGTTATTGGATAAAGTGCCAGAGTTGGCTGGTAGGGTGCAACAAAGTGGCACCATTAACCTCCGTTGTGGGCTAAAGGCAAGTATGCATGCTATGTGGAGCTAACCTCCCAAGATGAGTATTGTGTAGCTAGGCTCCCTTGCACCTTTATGGCTATGTGAAATTGAACTCCTTTGTAGGCTATAGGGTGCATAGGGTTAAGAACCCTAGCAGGCTAGCACAATGATGGTAGTGTAGTCGTCACTAAACCAGGGGATAGCACAGGGGCTACTACTCAATTCCCATAGTGTCTGACTAGGGAGAGATGGATGATGCACATAGGTTGCTCACCCATGCTTTTGTTAATGTCTAGGGGTGTGCAAGCCACTTTGCAAGTCCCTGAGCATCCTATTAAGGGAGCTTGCTGCCACACATGTCCCTGGGTGGGTGCTTAGGAAGAGTTGGCTGTTGTGCATGGAATGTCCCCCCGTGTTGTCAGCACATAGGCTATTCCACATGCCTCCACTCAGTCGGGGGTGGCATGCATGCCATTGTGAAAGTCCTCTAAACACAGTTGAGGAGCTGGCTGCCTTGCCCAAGCTAATGCTCAAGTCCCCTGTGGGTAGTTGGGGGTGCTGGCAGCCACTCACCATGATGTTTATCACATGACCAATTTTTCCACACAAATTTTGGCCTTGTGATGGCATTAATTCACTCTCTTGGTCTCAGCTAAATTCACACATAAAAACACATGCAAAGTATTCATATAAGGAAAGCAATAGGCACATAGCACTTACAGAAACCTTCTCAACCTTTATTACTATTCACAAAAAGCATACAAATGATACAATGCCATGCACCTCACATTCTCTCATACTCTTTCATTGTTGAGAGCACTTGGATGCCCACACCTATTTATATAGTTTGTACTTGACATCCCTAACTACATAAGTTTGCATGACTTGATTGCAAAGCCAAATTATTTCAGGGGACTTGATAAACAAAAGGTTATGCCTTGCAAGTGAACAAATCAACAGTAGTATAGTGTGTAAATGCAAGGGTCAATCCCACAAGGATTTTTCTAATTTATTCAAATAATCTAACTTTGTGGCAGAGAGGCTATGTCATAAGTATGACAGTAGTTTGATTTGGTGTAAACAAGAGTTTTGATAAAGATCTTAACAATCTAAACAATTCAACAAATAAAAAAAGAATGGCAACTTGTAAAATAAATATGAACTTGATTAGGATGATTGTAACTAAACAAGAAGATAAACATAAAGAATTTGATTTCACTATACACATCAATTCTGTCTCCACCAATTATTAGTTTAGTTTTAGGATTTGTTCCTCCTTAGTATGATTATTCCACATAACATCTAGCTATAATAAAGTATTCTTAATCATTAAACTACCTTGGTGTTTGGCTCATTTAATGACTAAACACTCATTAAAAGCACAAGAATAATAAGAACCAAATTCCTACTTAGCATGGCATCTGCATCAAAAAGAATTAATTCATTCAAAAAAGCAACACATAGCATGTGAATATGGCATCTTCCTTAGCTATGTCTCACATAATCTACAAAGTTCATATGAAAAATATTTAATGGATGACATAAAATTAACATGGAGTTAAGTGCAATGAATGAAACTAAAATATTGAACTAATTTAGAACTCAAGCACAAGACAAAGAAGATCTATGTAGGTTACATCAAATTCTTAGTTATGAATTTAGTCCATAAGCATCATGGTAAAACAGACAATCAAGCACAAGACGTGGTAGAAAAATTAATAGATCTTTTTTCTAACCAAGCTTTATGCCCTTAAACCCCTCAAATTTGTCACATTCAGCTGGCCGTGTAACAACAGTAACTTGCATAGGAAGTCTCCAAAAGGGTTCTTCCCAAAAGTCACAATCCCCCTAATACGTTTTTTTTTTTTTCTTGTTGCTTTATATAGCAAAATATCACCTCTTATCATGTAATTTTGCTCCCAAATCTTGGCTACCATTAAGGCTTCTAAACCCACCAAAATACATCACTATTTTTAAGTAGTAATTAAAACATCCACAAAATAGTTTTGCACATCTATTTTAGGTCATTTTTCCTAGTCCATCCCCTTATATTTTAGCACTTTAATTTGTTAATAAATCTCTTTTAATCCCTAAAATAGCTAAGCTATCTTAATTTCTGAGCTTTCTCAACAAATCATGATCAATGATATCATTAAAATCACATTTTAAATCCTATAATTCTAGCATATTCAACATACAACACAATTTTCACCTTGAAAATGACTAAACTAGACTGAGCTATAAACACAAAAATTGTAATCTCATGTCTAACTTTTTTGTAGGTTCAAGAATTGTGTTAATCTAACATCAAATCCTATTTTGTTATTCTAGGCTATTCAAATGGTTGACTGTTGGAACTTGATTAAGATATCTTGTAAATTAATTTCCTTTGACTCCTTAGCCTCTTTATTCACTAGTTCACATCTTAATCTTTAAAAGTTACTTCTAAAATAAATTATTTAGAAAGAACTCACTAAACATATCAAACAACCAATTTAAGAGATAGCAAAGCATAAATTGCAGGAAATAAAACATAAATGATGTCATGAATATGACGTTGTCATGATTACATGGTTTCATGGGTTAGTTGCCTAGGAAAGTGTCCCCACTTCTCAATTTTGTGCTCCATGTTCATGCATTCTATAACATTTGACTTATCCCTACACACTCTTACTTGGATGGCACAATTAGCCTAGTCCAAGATGCCCACATGTGTCCCATGTTCTTGGCTAGCAACACCTCCCTCTCTTGCTATCTTTAAGGAGTCACCAAGAGCCTTATTAGCACATTTGTTACCAACACAACACATGCCTACATTAGTAGGAATAACCACCCATGATTTGCCAATATTTATGGGGCTTAAGGTCATGAATAGATTATTGCCAACTCCTCATTGATAGCCGTATGATGCACACACACCTTATGCATGTAGGGGGGTTCGTACATTGTTGACCTAGATGCCAACTCATACACCAATGTCTTGTGAAGCCATAGCCAATTCTTTACACATATGTTAGCTGAATTGCCCTATGCTTACATGACATTGGTCTAGATCCTTGCCTATATACCAACATTGGCCAACTCTTAAGTGAAACATGTGTAACCTTCTTAAAGAGTATTAACGAATCTAGCAATTTGCTAGGAGGTGATACTGATATGTTTAAGTGGTCACTTAGCATGCTGGAGTGTTGCCAATGCATGTTGTCACACCAATCAACATTCCAAACACCTTTCCCATTTGAAATATATTCCACCACTCACTATCACAATGCCAACATAATGCTGCAACAATGCCACCCATGCTCCCAAGTCAAACTCTTTGCTTATTTGATACTAATGCCATAGCTCACTTCAAGCTTCCCTTGGCAAGCTACCATGCATGTCAACTTTCACATTCACCTTGTTTCCTTTGATATGCCAATCTCACACCAATGCTATGCCAAGCATTGGTGTAAAGGTGCCACTAAATGCATATAAATTTCCATGTCAAGGGACTTAAGGGGATAATAGTGTTCCCCCCTAAGTTGTCCACCTATCAAGGGTGGCATTTCATACCACAACATAAGTGCTCCAAACGTGGACAATGGTGCTAGTAGTCATACTTGAGCAACAATAATTATCGTGCTCAAGCCTCCTAATACTTGGTAGAGATGTTTTGCCATATTTTAAGTGACAAATGCTTGGCCCTTGAGTAGTTTCATAAAGTCTGAACAAACAATTTCACCAAGATGCTAGCCTTGCAACCTACAACCATGCATGTGCTAATAATAAGCACTTTAGAATGTACTTTGTGGAAACATTCATCATCTCTTAGGACATAAAGCATTACATACAATCACTAGCATAATTGATGACATTTGAACCAATAGTAGCTAGCATGAACAAGTTAACCTCCTTTCCATTCTTCAAGAAGATGAAAGGCATTTTAAAAGGGACAAATCCAAGTGACAAAGGGCTAAATCTTAGTGGATCATGGCAACTAGGCCACTCAACCACTAAAAATATCCCATCACATATTTAAGTCTTTTACTAAGGATTTTACCCATTGCTTGGTAGAAATTGTAATTCAACATTGCAATTCTAACATATTTGTTATGGGCACTTGGCCCATAACTCATGGGTTTGGGTGCAACAAGACCCTTATTGTGGGTCAACAATTATGCAATGGGTGCATATATTGCTTTTAACATAAATTTTGACTTATAGGCCTTTTAACCAAATGAAATGATTAATTATGATGGGCCAACTTTGCTACACAGGCTTTTCAACCAAATGCAATGACCAATTATGCAAATCAATGGTTCCTCTCATATTAGGTTGGATTATTGTTGTGATGCTATCATTAGTAGGATCTCTCAATGGTCTAAACCCAACTTACATTCCCTATTGGTTAGTGAACAATCTAATAATTTATGAATTCTACTTCATAGTGATATAAAGAGCTAACAACAAAGGATAAAAAAAAGTAATGTCACTAAGAATGCTTGGCTGCCACAATCAAGTTATCCTTACAGTAACTTTTCTAACACCTATAGCTTCAAATTTTAAAGGTTTAAAGGATTGATAGGTCATGCTTTCATGGTTATTATTTATGTAAAAATCACTATCAAATGAGCTTTCACACTTGGCTACCACATGAGATTTATGTTCTCATAAAACTTATCTTAGGACACTTGTGTTATCTTTTAACAGATGTGTCACCCCCACCCTCATAACAAGACCTTATGCCTAAATTGGCTTGCCAAATGGCCTTTACTCCAAAAGGAGGGGCAATGCCCCACCTCTAATTCACAAAATAAGGAAAATAACATTAAAAGTAGTGGTATTTTATTTTCATTGAGGGATTGGCTCCTATTGATCCTACACCTCCAAAGTCATTTCACAAAGTTAGACTAATGTCTCAACAAGGTCCTTTTTCCATACTAAATATGCCATGCCCATTCCCTTGGATGTGATTTCAATGGATAGTAGACAAGGATAATGAGAATCTTGATAATCCATTCATGTGTGTCATAAATTAGATGATGAGGAATTTGGCTACCTTAAGAAAGTCAGAGTGACCCTCATCATTTAACCACACTTGGTTGAATTTCTTCACTTTGACAATTAGAGCATTAGGCATAAGTCACATTGTGTTAGAATCTATTGGGACCATTATATTGCTTTATTTTAATTAAACTATTGGATTCCCCTTGTCCGCACCAATTTTGAGCCATGCACTTTAGCACCTTCCATTTTTAAAGCTAGTTGATTTGGGAAGTGAGCTGTTACACTCTCCTTAGTGAATTTTGACTTCCATGACCACTATCCTACTTATTTAAAGCTTGAGAATAGGTTGAAGGCATTGCACCCTTAATGCCACTCTTCATTAGCATTACCTAATAGAACTTGTATCGAGGTCCAACAATCCTAAGGGAAAATTTAGATGGAACCATTTACTATACAATTCAATTAGTTTGTTGCCCTTATGCCTAACTCAAACAAATGATTTGCACTCAAAAGCATTAACTACAAGGTAAATTATTTACACATTAACTACCATTTATCTCTCTCTCTCTCTCATACTCTTGCTGCAAAAGTTTTTAATTTCTTACATTTCTTCCATATAGTCCTTATTTGCACTTCTCATTCACTTATTAACACAATAGAATCACCACCACCACCACCATTTCACCTTCTGCCATCTTTCTATATTTGGATTACAAACAATTATTAAGACCCTACAATTTCAAATTCTTTACCTAAGAACTTTTTTATCTTCCATTTATTGGAGAAATTCTTTGGAATTTAAAATTGAAAGTGGTGTAAACCTCTTCAACATTTTAAGCATCACCACATTAATTGTTTGCTCTCAATCTCTCACAGCATGCAATAAAGTTTCTAATTTCTTACATTGCTTCCATACAATACCCACTTTATCTTCTCTCCCCCACCTTGATAATAGATCCACGATCACCATCCACCATCTTTCTAGTTCTAGATTACAAAAAATTATTAAGATCTTATAATTTCTAGTATTTTCAAAGTATGTGCATTTTTCTATTTTCAGTTTTATTTTTTCTACTTGTATTAGTTGGCTTATGATTCTTCTAATTGTCTTTGTGGAAGACAAATCCAAAAATGGTAGCCTTTAAAGAAAGATAGATTGGTAATCCTTTATTGATTTATGAGTTTTATATCAAATGTTTCTTTGCACATTTCTTAGCAAAATCCCCTATTCAATTAATTTTAAAAACCATAATTTTTTTGAAAAAATATTCCTTTGACTTAAGTACTTCATTTCTATCAAATAGACTTCTAAAATTGGGTTTGAACCATTAGAAAGAAAGATTTAAGGGTAGTCAAATAAATTTGCATGGTGATTAGACCCAATATTTCCAAAATCTTCATTAGCCCATATTTCTATGGGTGTTTCAACCATGTTAGATAAAACCTTCCTTATAGTTATGTTCTTTTGCCCCTATAGTTATGTTCAGCCAATGGAGACCACATGATGATATTGTTAAAAAGATTAAAAACACACTTTCTTTGCTAAGATCCCTTCATTTAGTAATGAAACTTTTTTTTTTTCTTTTGAAAAGTCTCATTAAATTGATAGCAATTATCTATGGCTATTGGTTTGGTTATAATGTTGACTTTAATTAATGTTAGCATAAGTCATTGACACATATGACTATGTTTAGTGAATAGAAACCACATGCAAACATTGTGAAAAGAATAAAGATAACATGTTTTCAACATCTTGCAGTTTTGAAGGTAGTTGACCAAGACAATGAATTACTAAAATTTATGGAAAACTAGTATTATGTTATGAACAATCTCTTTTTACTTAGATAGGAAAAAGTGTACATTATTTTGATTGATAAATTGTACATAATGGGTCCTCTAGTGATTGGAGGACTAATGACAGGTTGTGAGGTTAAATATCCATGAACATGTCTCAAGTACATTGGAAAAGATGGGTGTCATGGGTCTCACAATATTGTAAAACTAACATGGTTAAAAGAGAATTTTGTGGAGTTGCCTAATAATCCGAGTAAGGAGGTAATTGATCAACATTCCTAAGCATAACTTTCATGCATGTTTGGGACACTAATATTTCTAAATATGAGTGGTAGTAATAGTTTAGTCATTTTTCTCTCATTGGGATTATTAAGTAGCTTCTCAAATTCTCTCTTAACCATGATAGTTTTATGTTACTACTTGACCCATGGCACCCATTTTTTCCTAGGTCTTTGAGATATGTTTCTAAACCTTTGACCTCACAAATTGGAAAATTTAAAATGTCTACTACAAATTTAGTAAAGGCCATTTTCTAATTTAAACCTTTAAATCATTGAAAAACCTAAAATACTTAATAAAGATCAAAACAATGAAATGTTGGAATTTCGCCTACTAAAATAAAAAATTCTCAAAACTTCCCCAAAACATACCTAAGTCACAAAACATATTCCAATAAGCTTAAATAAGTATGAAAGTTGTTAAAAATAACAAAATGTAAAGGGACATAAATAAATAATTTCTCACCCATCAAATTCCCTTACACTTAGCTTTATGCATCTTCGAGCAAAACAAAATCAAACTCAAAAGAATAATAAACCACACACTAGTTATACTTTAGAACATCATTGTAATGCATAAGCTAGTTACATTCAATTCTTAACCGACATACATACCTAGCTTAAAATTGCAAGAATGTCAAATAAAATAATGGAATCATACTCATCTCTCTTCCTTTCTACCTATAATTGCTATCAATTAATTAATGCTAGTCTCACAACTAACTTAGTCAATTCATGTATAGTTCACCTATCAACCATTCCTCTTTACTACTACAAATTGGGTAGCAAACTAGGTGTCCCTTATTAAGGCAGAAAAATAAATATTTTTTTCTTGCAACATTCCCAAAAATTAGGAAGCATACATATAGGCGCATTGTATACTCATGTTCAAGTCACTTTTAATGTGAGCATCAACACTTTTAGTCAAGTACACCCACTTACAAGGCAGCCTTGATAGTGGAGTAGAATTAATTTTTGTTTCTTTAAAAACACCCTATTTACTTAAATCTAAGTTTAGGACTAGCTTAAGACAAACAATTTCCAAGACAAACCACATAACTTTCAATCATGCTTCATTACATAACAAACATAACTACTCAAGAAAATTTTTTCAATTGAGTATTAAAAAGTCTAGCACACCTATCACTATTTTACAAAACATAGTTACCACTATATGACAAGTAGTACATCATAAAAATAATCCAATTTCATACATATGAATTACAAAGCATTCTAAATCATAATCAACAAAAGCTAAAAACCTAAAAAAAGAAAAATCCTAACTTAACCTCTCCCCCACACATAAAACTTATGTTGTCCTCAATGTAAGGCTAAATGTAACAAAAAGATATTTGAAACATAAATAAAAAGAAAAAGTTAAGAAATCAAAATTGAATTATGCTTAGGTTGCCTCCAAAGTGTGCTTTTGTTTAAAGTCATTGGCCTAATAACATGTTTCCTTAGTCAACATAGAAGAGATATGCCAACTTCATCACCACAATAGTCTACACCTGACTCACCCACTTACTATCCAAGATTGAATAGATGATGCCAACATCAAGGAGTTTTAGAATCTCTTTCTTCACTACTACCATTAATAGGATGTTCAATTGATGTTGAGCTTCCCCAATTGGTTTGGCTCCTTCTTCCAACAATATGTGGTGCATGCACACAACTGAACTTATCCCCTTAATTTCTATAATTTTCCAACCAATTGCCATCTTATGCTACCATGGCACTTGAATCAATTTCTCTTCATGCAAATGTGTCAATTCCTCACAATAATAATTGGTAAGGTGTGATCCTCTCCCAAATAAACAAAATTCAAATAAGTTGGTAAGGGCTTCAGTTCTAACATAGGAGCCTACAAAATAAAAGGTAAAACATTCTTGTGAGCAATTGGTAACTAAATGGAAGAAACTACATACTTATTTGTAATTATTGATAATTAATGCAATTTAGCTACATTTTTCTTTAACTCCTCATCTAGCTCTACTTCTCCTTTTATTTGTAGCTTAAGTTGTTTGAAAATTGCCACTTCCAACTCTTCCTTGCTTGTCAACTCAAGCATTTTCTATACTAAATAATCAATAACATTTATGGTATAAATTGGGTGAATATCACTAGGGTAGCTCATACCATCCTAAATATTGAACCAAATTTGTTCATTATCAAACTCCATTATCAAGGTACCCTTATGCACATCAATTCTCATCATAGTCTTCAAAAAGGCCTCCCTAATTAGGGGAAGCATCACCATCCGCATCAACTATGTAGAATTCAGTTGGAAACACAAGCTCATTCACCTGCACTAACATATCCTTAATTACCTCCTTAAGTTAAGCATTTATACAGTCATCCAATTGTATATTAACACTAGTATTTTTTAGATGTCTTAGATTTAAAAAAGCATACATAGATCATGGAATTATATAAATAGAGGCTCCTATATCTATTATAGCTCTTTCAAATCTAGTATTTCCTATTTTGCATGGGATTGTGATCATATTTGGATCTTTGCATTTAGGGGGAAGCTTCCCTTGGAGAACTACGAATACATTCTCCCCCTCTCTAATATACTCATTAGTAGTCTCCACTTACAAACTAGCATTGCTAACCTCCCTTGTGGGCTGAAGACTGCATGCTGCTTGCCTCCTAAATAGGCCAAAGGTAAGTTCACACACTGCAAAGTTAACCTTCCCAAATGGGTTTTGCATTGCTAGTCTCCCTTGTGCCTTCTAGGTTGTGCAAAGCTAATCTCCCTTGCAAGTTGCAAGGTACATAAGGTTAAGGACACCATACGGCTATAACAATGATGGTACCATGCCCTTAGGGTAGAACACAGGCTATTAATTAAGTAGGAGACAGCGAGGGGGCTACAGCATAAGTCCCTTGACATGTGGTTGAGTTGGTGTGCATGCCATAGTACAAGTGCTCTATGTATGGTCAAGGGTGCTCCTATTTGCAGCTGGGTTGTTTGTCCATAACCATTCAACACATTAAAAAGCAATGCTTGCTGTCCTCAAGCCTCCCTAATACTTGATGGAGATGGTTTGTCATATTTTACATATAAGTGGTTGGCCCCCGAGAACCTAAGACCATTCAAAAGGTCCAAACAATTAACTTCCTAGACCAGGACATTAGCCTCTGAGCCCGTAACCATTTATATGCATGTGTTAGCTAATAGCAAGCACTTTAGAATATGCTTTGTGGAAACCCTTTGTCACCTTTTAGGAGACCAACGATTGCCCACCATCACTTGGACAATTCATAGTGTCTGAACTAATAGCACCTTACATAAACACATTCATTAGCCTCCCTTTTGTTCCCAAAAAAGATGGAAGGTGTTTTATAGGGGGACAAATTGAAGTGATAAAGGACTAAATCTCAATTGATCAAGGTAGCAAGGCCACTCTGCCATTAACAATGCCCTATTACATATTTAAGTTATTTACTAAGGATTCTACCCATCACTTGGTAAAATTGTAATTTAATGTGGCAACTTCAACTTGTCTACTATAAGTACTTGTTAAACATATGCCACATGCATTAGCTTTTCGTACATTAGAAATTTGTTGTTGAAGAGTCGATGTCTTTACCTTATGCACTATTTTGATTGGGGAATTTTGTCTTGTCCCAAACTATTAGGAGTTTTTTGCCATACTGAAAATCAAATTCCTTGTAGCATACAACATCTTGTCCACCAAAGCTCCACCACTTATTGCTATCATGTTCCTCCCTATAAAAAGTAAGCCTTCATAAAAATATTAAACCAATAGTAGATTACTCATCTATTGTTATGGAAAGCTTGCATACAAGTTCTTGAATCTCTCCTAATACTCATAAAAGATCTCTCTATTATATTGGCAAATATCACATATTTCCTTCTTTATGCTTGTAGCCCTAGAAGTAGGAAGTTATCTTTCCAAAAAATGCCTCTTCATCTCATTCCATGTTGTGATTGACACCAATAATGGATAGTAAAGCCATTACTTGGCATCATCGGCTAAGGAGAATGGAAATGCTCTCAATTTTAGCTACTCCTTTGGCACCTTCATTGGCATGAGTAGACCACCTAAAACTCCTTCAAATGCTTGTTGGGATCCACTCTTGCATGGCCATAAAAGGTGGGTAATAAATGGATCAGTCCCAATTTAAGCTTGAAAGCTTCATCTTACTCAAGATATTTGTATATACAAACGTTGTAAATGACAATGAAGCACAACAAGCTTTTTCAAAGTCTTGTTATTTACAACCATGTCCTTAAGCTTAGAGTCACTAGATGAACTCCTAGATTCTAAATTAAGTACCATGTTAGTGCTAGGCAAGGTAACCACAAATTTAACTTGGTTCTGTTGAGCCTTTATCCTTAACTTATTCGAGGTTCTTTAACTTGTGGATCAAATTTGAGTTCATAGGGAGATGATCGAGTCATAAACCATAAATAAACATAAAATAGAGAAGAAACATTCAAAATGTTTAACAAAAAATAGAAATTTATAAAAAAAACGCTAAAACCTTATAGAATAGCATTTTTAGCGCTTAAAAGGGTGAGGCCAATCATACAGTGATTAGTTTTAAGCAGAATGATGTTTGTCTTGAAATAGTGTAAGCTCCTCACCTAAGTCATGTAAAGCTTCCTTTGGAAATAGTGCACTATAATCAAAAACACTAAAAATACCTAAAAAAAAGCATAACATCACACATAAAAGGGGATACAATCACTACAATCAACTTAAAATTTGGGTAGTTGCTATGAAGGCTACAAAAATATTAAGTACCTTATTCAAGATCATGCAACAAGTGATAATGTGAATAACGGTCGATCTCACAAGCAATGCTATTAATATAATGTCAGATAATTAAACTTAAATACACTAATATGAATGAGGGCTTAACATAAAATTCTAATTTTATAACAATTAAAGAAAATTACTTGATTAAACAAAACAACTTATTAAAATATAAATTAGCAAAATTCTAATTATAGGTTCATTTGCAATTATAAAATTTGACACTTTCAATTATCCACAATATTGTCTCAATTTTTTTTGGAACTATTAATACTAGATTACAACAAGCTTTGTTACCTAAATTCTCTCTCAAATATTCACCAAGTAAAACAAATTGTCTAGACTTTTATACTAGTAGCCTTAAGAATTAGAAAATTAGCTTAATTTAAGCAACAATCATACAAGCTCAGATTGCTTAACTTATGTTAAGTTATTGATAACAATAAGATGAAAACTTGTTCATAATCCCTTACTATTAATTTTCTACTTAGTACTTAGGAAGAGGATAAATATGGGTCATTATCCTTAACTCTAGCAATCAAGCATTGTTTAATCAATTTAGTAGGCCTAACCAAATGAATTAAAACAACAACTATTGAACAATTTATAGTTAGAATAACTCAAAAATTCCAATCAAAAAGAAAACAATATAATAAAATAATATATTCCATCAACATACCAAATATTTTGAAATCCCTTAAAACTTTTGAAAAGTTCTAGCTACATGTTCTTAAAAGAAACTAAACTCCTATTAAAGTTATATTTGCTACCCTCCTTATGGGTTTGTCTCCTCCTCTCTCCTTCTTGGATTTTCAGTAGCTGAAATGATCCTTTTTATAACCTAGAAAATGTACATAGTAAACAAAAGAAAGCCTTAGGACACTAAAAAAAATTTGCCAAATTCTTGAGGTTACAATAAACTTGTTTTCTTAATCGTGATAGAATTCCTATGAGAGTTCAAAGTTGATACCGAAATAGTTATTGTCCAAATTAGGCTATTCCTTCTTCATCAAAGTTGTAGTCCTCTACTTAGTTTCCCAATGCATTATTGCCCAATACAAAGGTCAAGAGCCCAATTTGTGAACTAAAAATTGAGATTGACTCAATCTAGCTCGTGATAGATTCTAAAGTGAATTCTCATCTATTTTTGGACCATTCAAAATTGTTGTTGGCTTGGATTTATTCACAATAATTGTAGGCTTGAATGTGAACTTCAATGTAGGCTTTTGAATTAACTAATTTGGATGACTAAGGGTCATGTTATGCCCATTTATTGCTTGGATAGGAATCCTCCTCCAATTAGGATTTAGGCTCTAGTTTTTAAGTCAATTTTAAAGCAAAGTCTCAATACCCAAACAAACTTGGATTTGGACTTACAACCCCAATCTACAAAATTTGAAATGTCTGCTACAACTCTACTAAAGATAGCTTTTCCAATCTAAACCTTTAAGTTAACAAAAAACCTAAAATAGGCATCAAAGGTCAAAATAATAAAATGTAGGAATTTTGCCTACTAAAACACCAAATTCTCAAAACTTTCCCAAAACATACCTAAGTCATACAAGGCCTTAGATAGGTATTTTGGGCCAAGGGTCTATACAAAGGAAACAATGCCAAGTACCTCACACTCAGGTGTCTCTTCTCCTTGTTGTGAGCCCTTGGCTATACACACCTATTTATAGAAATTGTCGTTGACACCCCCAACTACATAGGTTTGCTTGACTTAGCTATCAAGCCAATCATGCCTTAGTAGATTACATGTTTTCATGGGATAGTGCCCAAGGAAAATGCCTTCACTTCCCTATTTTGTATCCCATGCTTCAAGTATTCTAGAACATCCCACTTTCTCCTACTGGGATCGAGATCTCACAATTTCAAATTCTTTATAGAAAAACTCTTCATCTTCCTTTGATACTAAGAAATTTTTTAAAATTTAAAATTAAAAGTTGTGTGAACCTTTTCAACACTTTGAACATCCCTATAGTAATCCCCTACCCTCTCACTCTCTCACTATATGCTATAAAAGTTTCTAATTTCTTACATTCTTTCCATATGGTCTTTATATGCTTTTCTCTCTCACAGCTGAGAAACAAAACCACATTAACCACACACCATCTTTTTATTTATGAATTACAAACAATTATCAAACCTCATAATTTTCAAATTATCTCCTTTATCTACTTTCAGTTTTATTTTCCTTTTGGTATTAGTTTATTTACAATTTTGTGATTGCCTCTCCAGAAGAGAAATTTTAAAATGGTTAAACCTTTAAAGAAAGAATGATTGGTAATCCCTTATTGATTTATTAGTTTTATATCAAAATTTTCTTTACACATTTCTTGGTGAAATCCCATATCCACTTATTTATGAAATCCCATAATTTCTCTTTTTAAGAAGCATTCCTTTCATTTTTAAGTGCTTCAATGTTATTGTACAGATTTTTGAAATTGGGTTTGAACCATAAGAATAAAACACTTAAGGGTAGTTTAACAAATTTGCATTGTGATTTCACCCAAGATTGCTAAAGTCTTCATCAATCACACTTTGATGGCCCCTTCAGCCATGTTAATGAAAACCTTCCCTATTGTATTATTCTTCTACCCCATGTAGTTATGT
Organism: Rhizophora mangle; assembly: GCA_037832345.1. Classification (NCBI taxonomy): domain Eukaryota; kingdom Viridiplantae; phylum Streptophyta; class Magnoliopsida; order Malpighiales; family Rhizophoraceae; genus Rhizophora; species Rhizophora mangle. Next base: position 40,919 of record JBAPLJ010002333.1, on the reverse strand, counting down.
TTAGCAAATGGAGACCACATGGTGATATTATTAAAAGGATTAAAAACATGCTTTCTTTGTTAAAATCCCCTATTCATTTAATGATAAGATTATTTTTTTAAAGTCCCATTAAATTGCTAGCAATTATTTATGGCTATTGGTTTGGTTATAATGTTGACATTCATGATGACTTGATTTGATGTTAGCATAAGTTTAGCCAATAGAAATTGTTAAATGAATAGAGAAAATATGTTTTCAACAACTTATGAGTTTGAAGGCAAAGTGGACAAAGATAATGAATTACTAAAATTTTTAGAAAACTAGTATCATGTTATGGACAATTTCTTCTTGCTTGGATAAAAAAATGTACATTAGTTTGACTAATAAATTGTACATATTGGGACTTCAAGTGGATGATAGACCAGTTATAGGTTGTGAGACTAAATGTTAAGAAGCATGTCTTAAGTACCTAGGAAAAGATGGGTGCCATTAGATCATACAATAATGTAAAATTGATATGGTCAACAAAAAATTTTGAGCTACTTGATAATCCCAGTAAGGAGGTACTTGATCAACATTCTTAGGCATACCTTCTATACATATTTGGGGCAATACTATTTCTAGATAGGTGTGGTAATAATATTTCAATCATCTTTCTCTCATTAGGATTATCAAATAGCACTTCAAAATTCTCTCTTAACCATGTTAGTTTTACATCACTACTTGACCCATTGCACCAATCCTTTGCTAGGTACTTGAGATATGTTTCTAAACCTATGACCACACAACTCATCACTAGACTTTTATCCACTAGAAATCCCATTATCAAATAAATTAATCAAACTAATGTGCACTTTTTCTTATCCAAGTAAAACAAAACTGTTCATAACATAATATTAGTTTTCCAAAATATTTAGCAATTCATTATCTTGGTTCTCTACCTTCAAACACACAAGATGTTGAAAACTTTTTTTTTTCTACAAGATCAACATGAATGTCAGCATTATAAGCAAACCAATAGCCATAGATAGTTGCTTGAACTTTAATCAGACTTTTGAAAAAAAGAATGAAAAGAACATAATTATAATTAAATGAACAAGGGATTTTAGTAAAGAAAGTGTGGTTTTAATCCATTTAACAATATCATCATGTGGTCTTTATTAGCTCTAAATATAACTACAAGGACTAAAGAAAAAAACTACAAGGAAGACTTTAGCTAACATGGCTAAAACACACATAAAAGTGTGGTTAATGAAGATTCTAGTAATATTAGGCTTGATCACAATGTAAATTTATTTGACTAAACTTAAGTCTTTCATTCTTATGGTTCAAACCCAATTTCAATAGTTTGCTCAAAAGTTTATAACATACTATGACACTAAATTTAGATACGTATAATAGCTAGCACTTAATTAAAAGGAATAATTTAAAAAAAAACAATCTTAAAAATAAATGAACATAAGATTTCACCTAGAAATTTGAAAAGAAACATTTGATATAAAACTAAAAAATTAGTAAGGGATTACTATTCTTTTTTTTAGCAATCAAAAGATATTATGGAAAAATATTATGCTAGGATTTCTCAACCATCATTGTTGAGGTAAACATCATGTCAAGGACTTGGTTTTTATGTCAATTGCTTGGTTATGCTCGTTGGAGGCAATCTTCCACTACTATTTGTGCCCTTAAGGATCAAGGGGGTGGCTTAGGCAAAGTTGTGTGACACCTAAGCAGGTATACTCTTAGCTAGAAGGCTTTGGGAGCAACTTGTGTTCAAAGGCTCAATGATTCATGGGATTTTGCAATTCACACTAAGTATCACATTTTGTTATGTTCTTCAATGATGCAAGAGATAAGAAATTTGTTGGCTAGAGTCATTTAGATTTTTATTGTGGAGATGCAATGCCTCCGCTATGCATTGTTCCCAAGGCTTATAGGCATTGATTTTCACATTTTGATTTCCTTCGCACTACTTGTGTTAAGGTTTGGACATTTGAATCATGAGAGGATCAATGAATGATCACCTTCACAACAAATGGAGTGGGTGGGTTATGTACATCACCAATCACTAGGCATCAGTTAGTAAAATGATTCTTGTATTAGTTTGCTTATGATTCTTGTGATTGTCTCTATGGAAGACAATAAAAGATTGTACATTTGAATAACATTTGATTTAATTTAAGTAACTATTAAAATCTAGCGTTTTGTGCTCAAAAATGTCATTTTTTACTTTTCATGAATATTGACTAACTAGTTACTTAAATAACATAAAAAAATAATTTAGAAAAATGGTTAGAATAACAAATGTAATTACTTAAATTAGTTATTTTTATTCAAATATGATATCTTTTATTTTTTTGGTAATTTTAGAGTAACCATTTACTAAAAATGTAGAAATTACAATGTCAATAACTTTTAATGTGCATAACATTTTGATTGATTTATATAATTACTAAAATCTTAAATTTTTTATTTAAAAATATTATTCTTTACTTTTTTCATGAATGTTGTGTAACCTAATACTTAAATTGCAAAAATTATGCAAAAAGATGTTAATTTTGAATAATGGTTAGATTATAAAATGAAATTAATCAAAGTAGTCATTTTTACTCAAAGATGGTTTATTTTACTTTTTGATGAATTTAGTATAACCTTTTATTGAAATTGTAGAAAATATAATAAGAGATTATAAATTCAAATATTAGTTTGATTTAAAAAGCTACAAAAATCTTAAAATTTTTATTAAAAAATTTCATTTTTCACTTTTTATGAATGTTGACTAATGTATTACATCAATTATGCAAATAAAATAATAAGAATTTAAATTTGCATAATAGTTAAATAGTGTCTATTTTATTTTCTTGAACAATTCAAAGTTACCTTTTATTGAAATTGTAGAAATTATAATAAAAGATTATAAATTTGAATACCATTTTGTTTGATTTAAATAACTACTAATATCTAGGATTTTGTATTCAAAAATATCATTTTTTTACTTATTTTTTTTGAACATTGAGTAACCTAATACTTAAATTGTATTAATTACATAAAAAGATACAATTACTTAGATCTATCATTTTTTATTCAAATAAGATTTTTTTTATTTTTTTGGTGAATTTATAGCAATTTTTTACTAAAATTGTAAAAATTAAATAAAATTATAAATTTAATTAACATTTGGATTGATTTAAGTAACTACAAAAATTTAGGATTTTTTATTGAAAAATATCATTTTTTTTATTTTCATTAATGCTAACTAACTTGTTACTTCAATTACATAAATAACGTGATGGGAATTTAAATTTTAATAATAATTATCATAAAAATGCATTTACTTAAATCAAATATGATATTTAATTTAGTGAATTTACAGTAACTTTATACTAAAATTGTAAAAATTACAGTAAAAAAATTTAAATTTAAATAATTTTTGAATTGATTTATATAGTTACTAAAATCTTGCATTTTATACTAAAACAATGTCATTTTTAACCTAGTACTTAAATTGCATGAAATACATAAATAGAAGTTAAATTTTTAAAATGTTAGGTTAAAAAATGCAATTAGTCAAATCATTTTTTTTATTCAAATAGTGTCTATTTTAATTTTTAATCAATTCAAAGTTACCTTTTACTAAAATTGTAGAAATTATAATAAAAAATTGTAAATTTGAATAATATTTTTACATTTTATGAATGTTGACTAACTGATTGCTTAAATGACATAAATGACATAAACAAGAATTTAAATTTGCATAATAATTAAAACAAAAAAAGTAATTACTTTAATTGGTTTTTTTTATTCAAATATGATTTATTTTACTTTTTGGTGAATTTGGAGTAATCTTTTAGTATAGTTGCAGAAATTATTTTAAAAAACTTTAAATTTGAATTTATTTATGTAATTACTAAAATTTAGAGCTTGGTATTAAAAAAAATGTCATTTTTTACTTTTCATAAATTTTGAGTAACCTAAATCTTAAATTGAATGAAATACATTAAAAAAAGTTAAATTTAAATAAGAGTTAGATTTAAAATGTAATTACTTAAATTGGTTATTATTCAACTAATGTCTATATTACTTTTGATCGATTCAAAGTTACCTTTTACTAAAATTGTAAAAATTGTGATAAAAGATTATAAATTTGAATCACGTTTAATTTAATTTAAATAACTATTAAAATATTGAGTTTTGTATTCAAAAATATTGTTTTCCATATTTCATGAATATTGACTAATATATCACTTAAATTGCGTAATAATATAAAAAGAATATAAATTTGCATAATAGTTATACTTTAGTTACATAAAAAATGCAATTATTTTAATTGGTCATTTTTATTCAAAAATGATATATTTTACTTTTTAATGAATTTGGAATAATCTTTTACTAAAAGTGTAGAAATTATAGTAAAAGATTTTAAAATTTGAATAGCATTTAGATTGATTTATTTAGTTACTAAAATCTTGAGATTTGGATTCAAAAATTTCATTTATTACTTTTATAAATGTTGAGTAACTTAATATTTAAATTATATAAATTACATAAAATGATGTTAAATTTGAATAATGATAGTATTAAAATTCAATTACTCAAATTGATCATTCTTTTTATTTAAATAGCATGAATTTTACTTTTGGTGAATTTACAGTAACCTTCTACTGAAGTTGTAGAAATTACAATAAAAAATTATAAATTTGAATGACATTTAGTTTAATTTAAATAAATAGTAAAATATGGGGTTTTATATTTAAAATTACATTTTTTACATTCATCAATGTTGACGAACTTGTTATGTAAATAGCATAAATAACATAAAAAAAATTAAATTTGAATAATGATTAGAATAAAAAATGTAATTACTTAAATTGGTCATTTGTCATTGAAAAATAATGTATTTTACTTTTTAGTGAATTTGGAATAACCTTTTATTAAAATTGCAAAACTTATAATAAAAGATTTTAAATTTAAATAATATTTGAATTGATTTATTTAGTTATTACAATAAATTGTATTCAAAATTTTCATTTTTTACCTTTTCATGAATGTTAAGTAACATAATATTTAAATTATGTAAATTATTTAAAAAACATTAAATTTAAATAATGATTAGATTATGAAATGTAATTACTTAAATTAGTTGATTTTATTCAAATAGTGTTTAATTTATTTTTTTTGGTAAATTTAGAATAACTTTTTACTGAAATTATAAAAATTACAATGAAAATTTATAAATTTTAATAACATTTGATTTGATTTAAATAGCAACCTAATCTAAGGCTTTATATTTAAAAATGATATTTTTTTTAATTTTTCATGGATGTTAAGTAACTGTTACTTAAATTTTATAAATAATTTTAAAAAATTTAATTTTAAATAATGGTTAGAAATTAAAAAAAAATACAATCACTTAAATTTGTCAAATTTTATTCAAATAAGATCTAATATATTTTTTGGTGAATTGGAGTTAGCTTTTATTGAAATTGTAAAAGTTACAATAAAAGATTTTAAATTTAATTAACATTAGATTTGATATAAATAACCACTAAAATCTAAGGTTTTATATTCAAAAATATTAATTTTTTAATTTTCATGAATGTTGACTAATCTATTAGTTAAATTGCATAAATAACGTGAAAATAATTTAAATTTGAATAATAGTTAAAATAAAAAATAAACTTATTTAAATTTGTCGTTTTTAACTAAAATAAACTATATTTTTACTTGTTGATAAATTTCGAGTAACTTTTATTGAAATTGTAAAAATTAAAATAAGAGATTGTAAATTTCAATAACATTTAATTTGATTTAAGTAACAAATAAAATCTAGGGTTTAATACTCAAAAATTGTTTTTTTTTTAATTTACATGAATGTTGACTAACTCATTAGTTAAATTACTTAAATAAAATAAAAGGAATTTAAATTTAAATAATGATTAGTATAAAAAATGGTTATTAGTTAAATTTGTCATTTCTTACTCACACATGATCTAATTTATTTTTTGATCAATTCGGATTAACCTCATACTCAAATTGTAAAAATTATAATAGATGATTAAAATTTTGAATAAGATTTGGTTTGATATAAGTAGGTACTTAAATCTAAGGTTTTGTATTCAAAAATGTTATTTTTAAATTTTTATGAATGTTAATTAATGTATTACTTAAATTTTGTATCAAATATAAAATGAATTTAAATTTGAAATTAGAGTAAAAATTACAATTGCTTAATTTTTTATTTTAATTCAAATATGATATAATTTACTTTTTGGTGAATTTGATGTAACATTTTATTAAAACCATAGAAATTATAATAAAAGATTATAAATTTGAACAACATTCGATTTGATATAAGTAACTACTAAAATCTAACATTTTGTGTGCAAAAATGTCAATATTTTACATTTCATGAATGTTGATAAACTTGTTACTTAAATTGTGTAAAAATAAAAGAAATTTAAATTTGAATAATGTTTAGAATAAAAAAATCAATTATTTTTTTAATAAAATATGATTTGAATTACTTTTTGATGAATTTGTAGTAATATTTATTGAAATAGTAGAAATTGTAGTAAAAAACTTTAAATTCAAATTACATTTTTATTAATCAATATAGTTATGAAATTTAGGAATTTTACATTCAAAAAAGTTATTCTTAATTTTTTTCATTAATGTTGAGTAATTTAATATTTAAATTATATAAATTACATAAAAAGACATTAAATTTAAATAATAGTTCAAATAAAAAATAAATTACTCAAATCAATTGTTATTTATTGAAATTGGGTATATTTTACATTTTTTTTGACAAATTTAGAATAATATTTTTCTAAAATAACAAAATTTACAATAAAAAATTGTAAATTTAAATAATATTTAGTTTGATTTAAGTTGTAATTAAAATCTAGAGTTTTTTTTATTAAAAATTATCATTTTTTTAATTTTCATCATTGTTGACTAATATGTTATTTCAATTGCGTAAGGAATATAAAAAGAATTTATATTTAAATAACAGTTAGAATAAAAAACCAAAATTACATAAATCTATCTATTTTCTTTCTTAAATACATTCTATTTAAGATTGACACTAATATTTACAACCAGCATTATTTTAGTAAAGTCAAAATCCTGCTTGAATGGCAAATGGACCCCTTAGATTGGGCCAAAGGAGAATCAATTTCCAAATACACACATGGTCATATCGTTTGATCTCTTAAGCTTCAATTGACAAGTTTTCTTCAAATATCAATTGTGGGTCATTTATTCTAAGCATGCTCTATTTAGAAATCTTAGTTAATTAATATATTATCATTTAGAACTAATATCTACATTTGAATTTTGTTGAAGAGATACTCATGTTAGGAAGCAAAACAAAGATCGACATATACAAGAAAAAAAATTCTAAATTTTTATAAATTTTTAAAATTGAGCCTTAAACTTTCTTATTTTTCATTTAAATCTTTTATTTTTATATTTATTCTAAATTATTTTTTTGACAAAAATTGGTTAAATTATTAGAAATCTATTGACCAATTTTTGACAAAAATTGATGGATTTGATACAATTTAAAAAATATAAAATTCAAATGCAAAAAAATATAAAAAATTATTAAATTAATATGAAATACTACACATTATGAAAATTTTAAAATTAAGTAAATACCACTACATTAGCTTTTTTGGTTCAAAGAATTGCTCAAAATTAACAACATCTTTTCAATTTTAGTAATACTAATATACATATAAACTAATAATAAACCAATGTGATACATAAATTTATCTAAATTATTAAAAATAAAATTTAATTTGTATTTTATTTAAAAGTGAAAAATAAATTATGGTACTTTTCTATTCAAAAATAGATTAAAAAAATGAAAAATTTATATTTTTTTTCTCTATGAAAATAAAAAAAATTTAACATATTTTTTTCTAAAAAATTATTTTCTTTTATTTTTATTTTTTAATTATAAGTATTTGCATTACTTAGATTTTAGGTATATGTAAATATTTATAAAACATGAATTAAATAAATTTTAATATATGTTAAATCATAATTGAATAAATTATATATATATATATATATTAAAAATTTAATTATTTTAAGATATTAAGAAAATTATAAATCAACTATTAAATTAATGTTAAATACTACAAAGAGTAGAATATTAAAAATAAAAATAAATATTAAGCAAATGTTATTGCATAACTATTTCACTTTTTTTCTCTTAACATTATGATTATATTAAACATGATTATTAGAGTTGTGTAATACAAGAATTTAAAATATTAATTGAAATGTGTATTTTTAATTATATTTTATTTAAAAGAGAAAAATAAAAAAAGATTCAAATTATAAATGTTTTTTAACCAAAAACAAAAAGTTAAATTTCGAAGTAATTTTTTTAATCATTTTTTTTTTAAGAAAGCAAAAGGAAAATTTGGGGTTCAAATCCCAAATTTTACCCTATTTGCAATATCTCACATATATATTTATATGTTAAATTAATCAAATTTTCATAAAATAAAAAATATTTCATAAATAAAATTTTAGATTATATATTTGTAATTAATAATTTTATAAAAAAGACTTAAATGTGTTTTTACTTTCTTGTGTTTGTTTCTTTCACCACATTCCACTCTATGGTTTTAATTGACACTCAAAGACAACCATGATTTCTTATTTTGGAAATTAAGGTCCTATGTTAAGATTTTGTTAATTTCACTAATAGAATTTAATCAAAAAAACATTATTTTGTTTGATTGAAATAAAAATAATGCATTTTTATAATTTTACTTAAAAAAAATCTTAGTGCATTTGAAATCATGTCATGTTGACTAAATTTTGTTAATGAAATTAATAAAATCATAAAATAAAGTTTCAATTGCCAAAATAATAAACTATGAGAATATTAGAGTAGAAATTAAAACCATGAAAAAGGTAAATTGTAGAAGAGACAAATCACTATAGAATGCATTTAATCCTAAGAAAAATAAAAAGTTAGATGTGAAAAAAATTAGAAATTACTAGATTTTTAAAATGTAATTGATACCATATGAAATTAAATTGTAAAAGTGACAAACAACTAGGAGTAAAATGCATTTAACTTGAAAATTTAACATAAGAGTGTATTATTTGTGTCATAACTTCTCTTCTAGTCTAATTTTTATTGTTCCTTTGGTTTTTTTTATTTCCTTCATAGTAATTATCCAATAATTAAGTCATTAACAAATCCCATAAGAGTGTCTTATTTGTGTGATAACCTTTCATAATTAATCTTTGAAATTTGAAGCAACCTTACCAAGGATCAATACTCTTAAAATTAGTTGTATGTGCTTGGTATTGTGGATAATTCTTTTGATAGTAAAATGACACAAAAATAGTGAGCTTATGATATTTAAAAGATACAGTTTATCAATGGGAAAGATGTTGCCTTATTTCAAAATATTATGTTTGGAATCCTTTTTTGCCTTTCTTTAATCTCAATTTGATTGAACTCTAGTGTTTGAACCTTCTCAAATGATTTCATGAGTTGTAATTTTTTACTTTTTTTTATAATTTTTAAATTTTCTTGTCTTTTTTGTACATAAGATTGTAGGGAGATTGATATGTTGTGCATTGAAAATTAATGTGTTATTATTATGGAAATACTTTTATGTTAGTTTAAATACTATTATTATGTATATTAAAAAAATTTAAACTTAAATCAATATGAAAAAAAAACCAAATTCCTATCTAACTACATCGAATTGTCAAATTAATTTGTCAATGCAAATCATAAATAAGAGGGGATTTTTTTTATACTTGATGAGCCACATAGAAAGATAAAATAGAAAGTTGCTTGAAAAGTTGAATGGAAACAACTGACTATAATATTATTAGAAAGAACAACGAATATTTTAAGATAGATATGTACATAAGGAAGGGTGCATTATTTAACATAAATAGCATAAAAGACAAGACTATCTATCTCTTCTATATCACATATATCAATTTTGATCATAAAAATTCTCTTAAAATTGCCACTCATAATATTTAAAGGTCTTTTTTATTGGGAATATTCTTCAAATAAATAGCATTATCCCTCACAAACCAAGTGTAATCATGGAAAGCACAATAATAAATGAATTCATTATCATGAATTTTGTTCCAAAAATCATGTAACTACCACCATGATTGTTGCCCCGTCTAAAAGTGCACTAAAATATGGTGGACCTCAAAATGTTCTCTTTAGAAAAGAAGTTGTAGTCTTGATTGGTAGATAATGTATGTTCTCCTAAATCATCATTTGTAGACTTGAAATGAAGATGAAGAATACCCTAACTGAATTGATTAACAATGTGAACCATATACCTTGGATATGAATCAAGTCAAGCTATAAATGAATTAAGGCTCAAACTTAAAACCAAAAAAAAAAAAAAAAAAAGAAAACTACAAGGCTTTAAAATTTTGTCATAATTTTTTATGTCTTGTTTTTCTTAGGGTCTTTCTACTTTTTTAAAGCTTAGAATATCTATAACATTATATAGATTCATTTAAGGCATATTGAATAGGTTACAGATTCTAGTTTTTCAGTGTTTTTCATCTAATAAAATGCCTTTAGTCCATTTCCATTTTTTAGGGAACAAAAATAAATAAATAAATAAAAGACTTATCTAATGAAAAAGAAGTTGAAGAAAACCTTAAAATGTAATTTTTTTGCACACTTCCTTAGCCTTACTTTTTCTCTATCCTTGTGTCTTAGTGTCTCAACCTCTGTCTTTAGTCCTTTGACATATCTTATAGTGCTCCTCCTTAAAATTCACTTTTCTAGGGTTTTTGTTGGAAAAAGATTAATTAATTGATAAAGATCTAAAATTCAATTAAGAGTTTGCTCTTTTTTTTTCTTGTAAATTGTTTCCCATCATTTGGGTTCCCATTGGATGTAGCCATAATTAAGGATTTGGTTCAATTGCATGTGATGCGTTATTGTACCAACTAGCTCATTTTCTATTCAAAATCAAAATTTTCTTTTATTTTCTTCCCCTCTTAGGGTTGATACTCTATACTTGAATCCCTATCAAGCATCCATCACAATCATCATCACAATTTATATATATATATATATATATATATATATATATATATATATATATATCAAATAATTGAAAGGAAAAAAAATCAACAAACTAGTCAACAAGGCATGGATAAGTGGAATAATTAATTAACTTATTAAAAAGGTGGACTATGATGATGACTTTCCATGCTTCTTCCTCCAACTTGGTCTTGTACGAATTTTTGTCATGGGCATTAAGTGAAAGACTCAAAACTTTTGTGCCCATTTGGTAAAAAACAACCCCTCACTATTAAAATAAAGGAAAATGGAAATATCAAAACACAATATTGGCTTTTCTTAAAAATTCTTATAATGGTTGGTTGCTTGGATTGAATAAATGCATTATGCAATTGTAGTGAATTTGTTAATGGTTGGTCATGAAAAGCTTGAGCTTTTATTTTATTATTTTCCCAATATTTGGCCAATTTTTTAGTGGTTGTGGGAGCATGTATGAGTGAGACTTGTTTTTTATTTTTTATTATAACTTCTTTAAATAATTCATATATTAAAAATAAAAAAAATCATCTATAAGGCTTTTTTAAAAAAAAATCAAATAGTGGAAACTAGTTACTTCTTAAGTAACAATTCTCACCTTTAATAATTTTATTTTTAATATTTTGAGAGAAACTTTCTATTTTAAATTTTAGGTCTTTGCCCTAAATTTCCTAAATTATTTCCATTTCAATGCCTTTACAATTTAATTCTTACTTGAACTTTTCTTCTATCTTATTTACCAAAGTTCTAATGATCTTGATTATTGACCCTTCATATTTAAAGACATAAAATTACAACTTCAAAATGGAATTTTAATCAAAAAAAAAAAACAAAACTATACTAGAATTCATCAAACCCTAATGTATATAAGATGATTTTCTCTAAAATAAAATTGTAAATATTAAAAATCAAGTAATGTAGTGGTAACATTATTATGTTGTTGATGTGAAAAATTAGATATAAAATATTAAAAATTAATATAAATTAAAAATGATCTTCTTTCATCTTTAACATTAATTGTTGAGATTAAGAATTTAACTTTACTACTAAACAACATAATTAATAACAAAAGAATTATTATTAATTATTGAAGTGAATTAAAAAATTCTTTTTAATTGAAATTCAACTTATAAAAATTTTGGTGTATTTATTAGTGTTATTAAGTTCAAGAAATTGATTAAAAAATTAAAATTTTTATCATTTGTTAATTTGCATATTTGATAAATTAGATCATCATAAATTGTTCATATTTCATGTGTCTTTTATTTGTCTTGCAATCTTATGATGGATGCTTTTTATGCAAACAAGAGTGCAAAAATTTGTTAGAATCATTAATTAATTTAGGTAAGTTAAAATTTTTAACTAAATAGCTTTTATAATAAGAATTGATGGTGAACTTAAGTAATGTTTGCCTTTTTTCAAATAGTTATTTAAACCAAACCTTTTTTTTTTGTTCCAAATAGTTAACTTAAGTGACTTTTGACTTCATTCTAAGTATTTAATGTGTAGTTGGTACTATATACATATATAGACAATATTTTTTTAAAATATATTATTTTGATACAAAATTATTTATCACTTCAAATTACCTTCTATTACTATGCATTTCATTTTGACTTATTACCTTGCATTGCAATTTCAATTTTCAATGAATGTTAGTTCTCTATTATTCATTTAGATTAAATTATTTTCTCACAACACTATGAAAACTTATATACAAAGGTTTCTTATTAAATTAGATAATAAATTTTTTTTTTTCAACTTTCAAATTTGAACAAAAATTAAATAACCTAATATTTTTGCTAGTATGATTTTAACAAAAAAAAAAGAAGTTATAATCAAATATATATACTATTAATCTCATTTTCCATTAATAATTGTTTTTGAAAATTAAAATACTATTAAAATTAGGTATGGGTTAAATTAGTTGGATCTAGGTATATGGAATATATTTAATTTAAAGGAATTTAAAATTAATACATTCTATAATGGGTTAATTTTTATGAGTAAGTCTTGAATTTGAATATCAAATTTCATTGCCAAATTTTAAGTTTATTAACTACAAAATTATACCTAATAATTACATTCTACTTCATATTAGTGATAATATATACATCCTACATTATTTTTGTAAAGTCGAAATCCTACTCAAATGACAACTAGACTTTTAGAGTTGGACAAAGAATAATCAATTTCCAAGTACACAACTAGCTTTATCATCTAATCTCTTTGGCTCCAATTGGTGAGTTTTCTTCAAATATCTATTATGGTTTGTATTATTGTATGCATGTTCATTTTCAAAATTTTTGTTGATTTATGTATTATCATTTAGAATTAATATCTACATCTAAATTTTGTTGAAGAAGGTTTCCTAGAACAAAACAAAGGTTGGAATATACTAAAAAACATCCTAAAATTTTATAATTATATTTTCATTTAAATCTTATTCCTTTTATATTATTTCTAAATTCATCTTTTTTAAATAAAAATAGTTAAACCATTCAAAATTTCTTAACTATTTTTCATAAAAAATGGTAGATTTGAAATAATTTAAAATATATATATATATAAGATTCAAATAAAAATATAAAAAAATTAAAATTTAATTATAAAAATTTATAAGGGTTTAAAACTAATTTTTTTATATTCCAACAAGGGTCCTCCATTCAAGTTCTTGGTTCATCTCATTTAAGCTCTTCTCCTCCCTTTGAATAAACCACCCTTCCAAATTTTGTGATTCCTTTCTTTTTCTTTCATTTTCTCAACAATTCACCACATGAATTTTTATTTTGATTGATTTTAATCTTTGACTTTTGTAGGTGATTGTAATGTTTCAATCCAGCTCATATTGCGCCATAGACACGTTTGAGAGATTGATTGTTTATGGCTTTATTGACTAGTGTATTTGCTCATGACTTTTACTTGGTGTATCCTTTTTCAAATTTACTATTTATTCAGCTATTTGGATGATTTACCAAAAGTAATAATAATTTTTTTGACTTAATTGCTTAATTAAATAATAAGGTGAAAAAGATACAAAGAGAATTAAAGTTAGATTGAGAAATTTTTTGACTTGGTATTTCATTATCTACATGGCTAGTTGCACAAATGCAACAGATTGAAGTTAACATCTAGACTAAGGGTCTTGTCATATATGTACAAGAAATTAGGCATAAGTCCAAAAGGGAAAAAAAAAAAGGCAATGGAGCGAATTTCAAGCATTTTTTGGTTTCCTTTTTAACAACTGGAAATGTTACAATAGAAATTGGAAGAGAAAATTATCTCAAGATACATCCTTTTTTTGTTTTTGTTTCTATGTGTCGGTCTCAATTGGTTATGAGTCATTCATCTTCATTCTTCTAGTGAATATAGATGTGGGAACATTTTAATTAGTTTTACAACATTCATTCTACTCAACTTCAAAGTTTGTAGCTTTGCAATGATTTTACCTTTGTTTTTATGTTTTACATGTTGGAAGTCAGTTCAAAAAATTAAGTAAGGGACCTAGTAGACCTTTTAACCCTTATATTACATGGCAAAAATGTAGTGGTAGCCAAATATGAGAAAATGAAATGTATTTTTACTATTTTTTTCACTTTTAATACACTTGCTTGTCTTATTGGGATGGTCTTATAAATAATCTCTTGGAGAATGATATTTCTCTAACCAGTATTCTACAACAAGTGTTGCTTTTCCTTAGACATGTTTAGTAGAATAGATCTATATGACATCAAGAGCAAGTGAAAATGGAAAATGGTTAAGAAGTTTATTTGCTTCTCTTCTGCACCTTACTTTCAATTTTATGAGTCATACGCGATGCTACCATGAGTAGCTTAGGAGAAAATTGGATTCGATTGCATTTTAAACTTTGCTTTGAAATAATGCTTGCATTTAAAGCCAATTTCTAAAGGAGTTATTCTATTATTGAAAATTGAATTAACTACTTTTGCAAGAGTGTGAAACCAAAACTTCCAACACATCCAAACCATTTTGTTTATTATCTTAGATTTAAAATTTTTTTAAAAATTAAATTAGATAAAAACAAAATATTTTTCTTGCTTTGTCCATTTCTCCATAAATCTTATACCCTTCAAAAAGAAAATGAAAAATCATTTAAAAAATCTCCAATCTCTTAATTATTTGAATAAAAATATGCATAATCATTGTGCATACATGAGAAAGGAAAGGAATTACCTAGGATCCTAGTAACTTTAGAGGCATCTTAAATGGTCATTGACTCTAGTACATCATTAGGATATTTTTGTCTTGACCAATAAAGTTTAAACTAGAAATATGATTGAAATAAGTATTAGTTGAGCTGTATGTTATATTTGATGCACAATCATTCCAAATCTTAATCATCCAATTACGAAAATCTAAAAATATTAAATTATTTGTCATATCATCTTTACCATTCACTATTACCTATAGGAGTGGCAACAAATGAACTTGACAGATGCTAAATATAGAAAAACCAACATAATAACAAACTTAACATTAATGGCTAAATTGCAATTAGTTAAGTCAATGCATCTTTAATTAATTGAATATATAAAAATAAAATATGATAAAAAACACTTAAAATAAAATAAAATGAAGCATTACTAATTGATTTATCATGAAATAAAATAAGGCATGATATTCTTTATCTAAACTTTTATAATAATTGGATATAGACACAATTAATATTATTAATAAGGTAGGCATATGTTATAGTTAAATAATTAAACACATCAACATCTGCAATGCAAGCATCACCCATGGTTTTTGTCACCAAATTTTTTCATAATCATAAGTACAAATGTCAATGTCTCTTACAAAGTTTACAGTTGAAAGAAATGTCATCAAATTGGACAAACAAGACACATCAATGAAGCTATAAGAAGGAAAGCATTAAATTATATTACAATGTTGGTAAAGAAAAAGAGAAGAAAAAGGGAAAAGGAAAAAAAAGTATTAATGAGATGATGGCTCATGAGAATTGACCCGAAAGTGTTGTATTACATGCATGTTTCTGCTTTGAAATCTTTTGTTGATTGATGTATTATTTATTAGAATTAATGACTATGTTTGTATTTTGTTGGAGAGAGTTGCGTATTAGGAAGCAAAATGAAGGTACCCCATTCAAGTTCTTGGTTTTTTTCATTTATGCCCCTGTTCTTCTTCTTACTAAATTCCCCACCATTTTTTTGTGATTATTTTTTTCTTTCAATCTCTAGACTATTCTTTGCCCATAGTTCTTTCTCGATTTTGGGTTTTCTACCAAAATTCTTTGTGTTTTACATTTTATATTTTTGTTGCTATTCACATAAGTCATGAGTTTAACTCCTTATCAAGGTAGTTTTTACCATTTGTGGGTTTGAAGTAATGAAAGGATCGATCATCCCATGCAAAAATCATGAATTTGAGTCCTTATCAAAGTATTTGATACAATTATACATATATTTGATCTTATATAGTTGTATGAGAGGTTGGTAACTCTTGCTAGGTAACATAGAGTTTGCTCTTTTGTAAATGCAATGTAGTGCACAACCAACTTTATGGCAACCTAGTGCAATCCTCCTTAATGGGTTTGTGAATGCTACCCTTACTTATGAAAAAAAAAAAAAAAACATATAAATAAGCAACACCAATAAATGTATCAACATAGCTCATTAAGTGGAATTATTTTGAGTTAGATTACTTTTGAATCATGTTACATTTAGATTGTTTTTGGGTTAGTTTTAGGTCAATCTAAGACTTAAGAAGTTATTATTTAGGAAATGATTTTTTATTCTTAGTTAATTTAATTTTATTTATTTTAAATTTATATATATATTGAAGTATTATAAAAGTATATATTTTTTTTATTTTATACTAATTTTTCCCATATCATTATAACTTAACTAATTAATTAAAAAAACTAATATTTTATTTATCATATAGTGTAGTAGGTTAAAAAAATTTTATTATTTATTTTTTACATATTATTTTGAATAAAAATATATAATTTTTTATTTTTATACTAATTTTTATCTTATTATTAAGTTTTGGTTGTATGTTGACTTATTAATTTATAATAGACAAAAAAATATTATTTAAAATGTATTTTTATATATTAATTTGTATGAAAAATTTACAAATATATTATACATATTACATATATTTATATTATTTACAAGATATGTATACAAAAATATATGTGTTTGTAAGTGTGTATAATTTTTAAAATATCATAAATATTTAAAATAAAAATAGATTATTATATATAAAAAATAAATATGTTATACTTAATATTAACTATATATATATATATATATATATATAAGACAAAATTTATGTAAATTAAATATATTATTTATTTGCATAATATATAAAAAAATGGTGTGCATATGAGATGTGAAAATACTCATGTGTGTGTGTGTCTGTGTATATATATATATATACATATATATATATATAATAGAATAAAAAATAAACAATAAAGAAATTAATAAGAAATTTTTTTTTGGGTTTTTTCTCATAAGAAAATTCATAAATTTCATAGAAAAATAGTAAAAGTTTTACTTTTTGGTATGTAAAATCAATGACTTAAACATTGTAATTTTTTTTGTTATCTTGAGAAATAAAAATTAAGTCATAGTGATTTATTTTTGAGCTCAGCGAAGAATGATAATTAATTTGATAGAAAATTGTAATAATAATTACAGATTTTAGCATCTCTTGCAATGTTTACAACTAAAAGAAATGTATCAAATTGGTTATCAAAGATGTTGTATTATTTGTGTAAACGAGATGAGAAATGTGTTGGGCTAGTAATATTTTTTTGACCCATTTATGGTATCTTAGGCACCACTACATTTCATGTGTTCAATTTGCCCATCAGCAGCAAATAAAATATGCTTATACCAAGGCCAAGTTAAACCTTTAGTATTCAAATAGCAACTATATTGCACATATTTAATTGAAACAAAATTTTAACATTGATCCAAATATCTAAATTTAATTAAAAAAAGATGCCTAACTTATAAACTGTTATTGTCATCATGATTTGAGACCAATTAAGGGACAAAAGTAACAAAACTATTAAATATAAGAGTCAAGTACATTTATAATATTGTAAAGTGATAAGTTGCTTTCTTATATTCTTACATCCTAAACTCTATAACCCCATTAGCTGGCATAACAAAAGGTTTTATAAATAGTGCTCCTGCTTGTTTTTCTAGCATAACAATTCCATGTTTCTTGCTATAAACAAATAAGTTTTTGTGATTATAAATAGGATTTTTATAAATAGGTGTAGCAACTATTTGCTCCTCTCTATCTCAAGCTACCCAAGACATGTTTAAGTTTCATATGTAGCAATCCTTTTCTCCTCTTAGTTTTTCTAGCACAACAGTCACAATTTTTCTAACACAATTGCTATAGCTTTTCAAGTACAACATACTAATTTTGTTGATTATAAATAGGCAGCAACCCTTCTCTCCTTCCAATTTCATAAGCTCTCTCTCTCCTCTCCTAGCAAATCTTTTTCTCTCCCACCACACCATAGATTCAATTGTTCAACCCTAGTTGATTTTGAGGTGAAGGAGAATAATAGCCACCATCACAACTATTATTTTTATATAGACAACTCTATTGTTATTGAAAATTTCCAATTTTTCTTGGAACTTTTACCCTTATCTCCAATTTCCTTAGAATTGGCAGATCACAAGGATTACATGTACCATCTAACTCATTCTCAATTTTTTTTAGACTTTGATCAAGTTCATGTCATGGCCATTATGGTTGACTCTAGCCATCAAAACCTTGTTTGAATTGATTCTGTCTCTTTTAATCTTCTACCTTATTTATGTGTTGAAACTTTGAGTAGTGGAGAAACCCTCACTTTTTCCTTTTACACTCACTCATACACATAATTCTCTTTTTTTGTTGGCAATGCAAACTTCCATTTTTGGATTCAACTAATTTGTTTGTCTCAAACCTAGTCATTGTCACTGGGATGTTTCATCCTTAAAATTACTTTCATCAATCTTGGAATTGATTTCATTTATGAAAACAATGTACTACAAGTATTTGTTGTTGTTTTGGGTGCTACCATTATCATTGTTTCTCATAATGTCATGGTGATGTTTGATGAGCATGAAAAAAGAAGGCAAATGCTAGGGTCATTGAGAAACCCTGGTTGTCTAATCAACTTCAACAAAAGGAATGGTCCCATCAAATACATGTACTAATCACATTTTCCATTAATTTTGATTTTGAAAAAAAAAATAACTATTAAGATTAAAATTAGGTATACTTTAAATTAGTTGACTTTCTATTTTGATTAACTATAACAATTCCATCCCATAATATTCTATTAAAGTCAAAATCCAACTCAAATGGAAAATATGTCCCTTATATTTGGACAAAGAACAAGTGCTTTCCAAATCAACATCTAGTTATGGCCTTATTGTCTAATCGTTATGCCTCTAATTAGTGAGTTTTCATCAAATTTCTATTTTTGGTCCATGTCATATTACATGCATGTTTCTATTTTAGAATCTTTGTTAATCATTGTATTGTTGATTAGAATTAATGTCTGTGTTTGAATTTTGTTGAAGAGAGGTAGTAGCTGGGAAGTAAAACAAAGGTCCTCCATTTAAGTTCTTGGTTCCTCTTATTTATGATCTTGTTCTTCCTCTGAGTAAACTCTCCCACAAATTTTTATGATTTTTTTTATCTTTCATTTTTTGGATGATTCATTGCATTGAATTTTGATTATCTAATGATAAAGTTTTGTAATATTTCAGTTCTACTCTCATTGTGCCACCAACCTAAACGTTTATGATTGTGCTGGTTAGTGCATTTGCTGATGACTTTTACTTAGTGCATCCTTTTTTAAACTTGTTGCTTGTCCATTTTGCTGATTGATTTAATTAGTTATAATTAGAATGTTATTTCTAATTTTGATTCTTTTCACTAAATTTTTTAACTGTATTGTCAATGGTTGAGCAATCATATTAACTACATTAGGTGCCTTAGTTTTGGTTTAGACTTTTGTTGGGCTATTAAAGGATCAATTTGTTTTTTTATTAGGGATGTATGAAAATCAGTTTGGATCATAAATTCATTTTTTTGATTGGAAGGATAAGCATGTGCAACTGGTTAGCAGTTGCAATTAAAGAAAATGTCATGGACATAATGTCATTCCTACAAGTAGTTTGAGAATATGCTTTCCTATGTGCAAAATGGTCTTGTTTTTAGCATAATTATTGCGATTATTGAGGTAAAAAGGATGAAATTATTGCAAAGGAATTTGCATTAATGGGGTAAAATGGAGACAAGGGATTTGGGGTTGAATTTTGGAGAATTTCCAATAACTGATTAAACTTATAATACCCTTTTATTTAAGCCATAACTTGCTAAAACTAGTACTTGCTACTTTATTCAAGCTAATATAGAGAGAGAATTCAAGGGAACTATCCAAACTTTTTGGCTATGTAATCAATTTACATAAAGTGCATATAAGTAGACAGGAAGTTTGACTTTGAACTAAGATAATAGTGTATCTGTGTGCCTAAATCTAAAACAGTTTTAGTACTATGTTGATACTAAGCCTAAGGATTTACACTTCTATATCATTCTTACTTGGTGTCAACAAGTATAAGCTTTGTTTGTTATGTTTTCTGGCAATCAGTATCACTAGAGCTAGAAATTGTTTTGAATTTGTTGCATGTCATTGTTGTATAGATTATATTCTTATGTTTTAGTATTTAAAACTTTAATTGACTCCATATTCTTCTACTAAGTTAGTTTCCTTTGTCTTTTTTGGGTTCTTTGCCCCATTTAGTTGGTGCTTATGATTTATAAAGCACAACCATTAGAAAGTTATGCTTGGTATTTCTTTCCATGTAGATGCATTGCTAGTAGCACAAATGCAAGAGATTAAAGTTAACATCTAGACTAAGGGTCTTGTCATATCTGCATAAGAAATTAGGCATAACTTCAAAAAAATAAAAAAATAGGACAATAGAACAAATTTTAAGCATTTGTTGATTTCCTATTTGACAATTGAAATGTTATGATAGAAATTGGAAAAAAAAATTGACTTAAGATACATCCTTTGTTGTTTTTTTTTTCTTTATGTTAGTCTTAATTTAGTTATGAATTATTCATCTCCATTATCCTTTCTTCTTGTAAATACAAATGTGGGAACTTTTTGGCATTTGTTCTATTCAACTTCAAAGTTTGTAGCTCTACAAATATTTTACCTTTGATTTTATGTCTTGTAAGAAGTTAGTTTGGAAAATTAGGTGAGGGACCTAGTAGACTTTCTGACCCATATCATACATGGTAGAGATGTAGTGGTAGCCAATTATGACAAAATGAAATGTGATTTTATTATTTTTTTCCTCTTTATGCATTTTTTTTTCTTATTGGGATGGTCTTATAGACAATCTTTTGGAGATTCATATTTCTCCATCCTATATTTTACAAATACTGTTGTTTTTCCTCAACAAACATGTTCAAAAAAAATAGATCTACATGACATTGAGAGCAAGAGAAAATGCAAAATGGTTAAAAAATCTATTGCATCTCTTTTGCTACATATTTTCATTTTTATAAGTCATACATGATGCTACCATGAGTAGTTTAGGAGAAAATTAGATTGAATGACATTTTAAATTTTGTGTTGAGAATAATGCTTGCATCTAAAACCATTTTCTAAAGGATATAACTACCTTTGTAAGAGTGCAAAACCAAAACTTCTAATGCATCCAAATCATTTTGTTTATCATCTAGGATTCAAATTTTTTTTTAAAAAATTAAACTAGATAAAAACAAAATTATTTTCCTTTTTTTTGGGTTACCCAACATAAGCTCTCTTTTTGTCCATTTTTTTCCATAAATCTTATACCCTTCAAAAAAAAAATTGAAAAATGTCTAAGCATTTAATTATTTGAACAAAAATAAACATATTCACTATGCATATATGAAAAAAGTTAGGAATTACACAAGATCCTAATAATTCTAGAGGAATCTTGAATTTTCATTAACTTTGGTACATCATTAGGATCATTTTTGTCTTTACTGGAGGGAAAGAGGATCAAAATCAATATTAGTTGAGTCATATGTTATGTTAGATGCACAATCATTCCAAATCATAGTCATCCAATTACAAAATTCTCAAAATATTAAATTATTTGTCCTATCATTTTCATCAACCACTACTACTTATATAAGTGGCAACAACTAGACTAGACAGATGCTAAATAAAACATAGCCATGACAATAATGAACTTGACATTAATGGCTAAGCTACTATTTGTTAAATCAATGCATCTTTAATTAATAAAATACAATAAAAGATACTTAAAATAAAATAAAATGAAACATTTCTAATTGATATCATGAAATGAAATTTGACATTATATTGTCTATCCAAACTTTCATAATAATTTAGTATATGCACAATTAATATTATTAATAAGGTGGGTATAAGTTATAATTAGACAATTAAACATGTCAACATCTACAATGTAAGCATCACCTATGCTTTTTGTCACAAAAATCTTTCATACTCATAATTATAGATGTTAACATCTTTTACAAAGTTTACAATTGAAAGAAATGTCATCAAATTTGACCAATAAAACACATTAGTGAAGCCTTAAGAACTAAATTATATTGCAACATTTAAAAAAACAAGAGAAGAAAATGGAAAAACCAAAAAAAAAAGCATTGATGAGATGATGGCTTGTGAGAACTAAATCTAGGAATGACAAATTACACACATGTTTTTGCTTTGAAATCTTTTATTGATTGATGTATTATTGATTAGCATTAATGATTGTGTTTGAATTTTTTTAGAGAGAGTCGCCTATTAGGAAGCAAAACAAAGGTGCCCCATTCAAGTTCTTGGTTCCTCTCATTTAAGCTCCTATTCTTCCTCTAAATAAATTCCCCACCATTTTTTTTGGTGGTTATTTTTTTCTTTCATCCTCCTTGCCTCAAGCGGTATCAAAGCCTAATCCCATATTCCTTTTATGGAAAATGGATAGGTATAGTATTCTTGGTCTTCATGTAATAGTGGTTTGTTCTATCTTGTTTAGTTGTCAAGAGGAGAAACTAAGTGTGAGTGCAATGTAAAGGGAGGAAATCAAATGAGTGCGGTCCTGACAATAAGTCTTAAGGGTGAGTCAATAAGACTATTGGTCAGCACTATGATGTAGGTAGTTGAAATCTTTTTTTCCTAAGCTCTATTGTAGGAGAATCCCTATAGTAACTCAGTTAGGAAAGGCATACCCTTGTACTAACTTACCATGACTACTATGTCTATACCTTCATCCTTGAGTCATGTGTACCCCTTTGAATCCATTACTAGCAATAACATATCCTAATAAGAGATATGTATAGAAACCAAGCCATAGACTATTGAAGTATAGTATGGGAGAGTACCTAGTAGGATGAATTTTAGGGTAAGTCTCTTCAATGTCATTAATTTGCACCTCATTTTTCTTAATTTACTTACATTAGATAGTACTTTAGAAATTATCACTAAGTCAAATCAGTTGCATAATATAAAAGCATTAGAATTTTTAGAAAGCCAGTTTTTAGACTAAATCTACTTTTTATAGTTCAACCTCTTACTTTAAAGAATTTTAGGAATCTTAGGCTTATCTAAATGCATTTTTACATTTTGAGTTAGTACATCATCATAGAAAAAGCATCTCCTAAAATAGACTTTAGGAACAATTTGATTAGTGGCATGGAAAACATAAAATTAGATAATTTGTTTAGTAGCATTAGAAAGTTAATTTTGGTAAGAGATGATAACATTTTTACTTGTAAAGGATACATGTCCACAAATTAGTACCTTGGAAGGACAGGTAAAATATCTGTCATAAATTCATCCATAGGCCATATATCCACACTATGCATCATAAACCCATCCTTTAAACCTCAAAATTATGTCTATAGATAACCCATTTCAAAAATCCAAAAACAAACCAAACAGCTTTTTAAGCCAAAAAACCAAATTCCATACACTCCCAAAATAACTTGCTTCACATGTAATCAAAGTAGACACTTAGCTCATTACTATGAAATTATACACAAAATCCAAGCCCAATTACCCAAACCAATTTGTGAATAGGTCCATAACCTATTCATTAACTCTCTTGATTCTACACCCAATTCATTATTTCTTAATCCAACCATCACTAGCCTAATGAGTAGTGTAGCCATTCCAAGCAAACCTGTTTGTCCTAATAACTCTAGCATTCCTCCAAGTATAAATCCAGATACAAGATCAACTCTCCATATCCCTGAAACTCCTATAACATATTGCAAGACCTATACAAAGTTTTATACATGTAGATTTAGAATTATGATTACCTTTCTCTAGCTATGATCTTTAATAGTATATTTTTGTTCAAGTTGGATAATAATCCTCAAATAGCTAAATTCTTAATTTTAATGAATTCAACCTAAGTTGTGGCCTACAAACATCAGCATGGAGGATGTATATATGTATTATACGTATATAGGATTATATATATGGGTTTTAACGATAGATAAACAACCATTATTACTTAAAAAAGAGCATGGTCTTTTAACAACATTTGATTGTTCAAAGTTTCCAACTTTTCTTGTAACATAGTGATGAATTAGCCAGTGGAGGAGTTTCAATCTAGAAGCTCCTTCCATGAATCTTCAAATTACATGCATTGTGTATGATGTGCATTGTAATTACATTAGTTAATGGGATTTCTCCAAAATTCAACCTCAAATCCCATTTTCCTCATAAGCCATTAATGCAAATTTTTTTATGATAATTCCATTCTTTTCAACCTAGCAATCACAAGAGTCATGCTAAAAACAACATCATTTTACACATATGAAAGCATATTCTCAAACTACTTGTTGCAATTAATCTTTTTAACTACTTGAATGCATGGGCATCATGTTTGTAACAATTACTCCAATTGCAATTACTAATCATTCTCCCATTTATCCTTCCAATGAAAAAAAAGATTCTTTTGATCTAGACTAATTTTTATACATCATTAATAAAAAAAACAAATTGATACTCCTTATAGCCCAAGAAAAGTCTAAACCAAAACTAAGGCACCTAGAATAATTGATATGATTAAAAGAAAAAAAAACTTAGAGAAAAGTATTAAAATTAGGAATCACATTCTATAAATAAATAAATCAATCAATAGATAAAATAATAAAACAAGCAATAAGTTTGAAAAAGGATACACCAAGTAAAAGCCATAAGCAAATGAGTCAGCCAACATAGCCTTAAATTATCGATCCCTCAAAACAGGTCTATGGCATAGTGAGAGTCGAATTAAACACTACAATCATCCACAAAAGCCAAACATTGGACAATCAAAATTCAAAACACATGTAGTGAATAGTTTAGAGAATGAAAGAAAAAAAATCACCACAAAGAAAACAAATGGTGGGAAATTTAGTCATAGGAAGAATAGGAGCATAAATGAGAGGAACTTAGAACTTGAATGGGGCACCATTGTTTTGCTTCCTAATAGGCAACTCTCTTCAAAAAAATTCAATCGCAAACATTAATGCCAATCAATAATACATTAATTAGCAAATATTTTGAAGCAAAAACATACATGTAATAGAACACTTTCTTGGTTAGTTCTCATGAGCCATCGTCTCATCAATCCATTTTTTTTCCTTTTTCATTTTGCTTCTTTTTATTTGTTCCAATGTTGTAATATAATTTAGTTCTTCCCTTCTTAGAGCTTCACTAATGTGTTTCATTGGTTTGATCCAATGATATTTTTTTTAATTGTAAGCTTTGTAAGAGATGTCAAAATTTATAATTATGATTATGAAAGATATTTATGATAGAAACTATGGGTGATACTTATGTTGTAGATGTTGACATGTTTAGTTGTTTAACTATAACTTATGCCCACCTTATTAATAATATTAATTGTGAATATAAATGGTTATTATGAAAGTTTAGATATACAATATAATGCCCACTTTCATTTCATGATATCAATTAGTGACATTTAATAATATTAATTGTGAATATAAATGGTTATTATGAAAGTTTAGATATACAATATAATGCCCCCTTTCATTTCATGATATCAATTAGTGACATTTTATTTTATTTTATTTTAAGTATTTTTTTGTATTTTAATTTTATATATTCAATTAATTAAAAATGCAATGACCTAACAAATAGTAAATTAGTTGTTAATGTTAAGTTCATTATTCAGAATGAGTAAGATGGTACATGCAATTCATATGATTTGCTAATTCTAGGGAAATTGGAGGTAAGGGAAGAAGTTTCAAGAAAAATTAGAAATTTTCAATAACAATAGAGTTGTCCATGTAAAAATAGCATTTGGCATAGTGGTTATTATTGTCCTCCACCTCAAAATTAGTTGGGGCTAAATAATTAAATCCATGGCATGGTCAGAGAGAAAAAGTTTCAATAGTAAAAGACAAAGAGCTTATGAAAAATTAGAAAGAGAAAAGGGTTGTTGCCTATTTATATTCACTAAAATTAATATGTTGTGCTAGAAAAATTGTAGTTGTTGTGTTAGAAAAACTGTGAATGTTGTGCTAGAAAAAATAAAGAGAAGAAAAGGGTAGCTACTCATAAAACTCAAACATGTCTTAGGTAACCTAAGAAAAGCAAAGAGGAGAAAATGGCTACTATACCTATTTATAATCACAAAACTTTTCGTTTGTAGTAGGAAACATGGAATTGTAGTGCCTGAAAAACTAAAAGGAATGTTTTATGTGAAACTTTTTATTGTGCCAACTAATAGGGTTATAAGCTTAGGACGTGAGTTATATTACTTTTGTCCCACTATTAGTCCTAAATCATGATGATGATGATAACAGTTTATGAGTAATGGCATCACTTTTTTAATTAAATTCAAATATTTTGATCAATATTAAATTTTGTTTCATTTAACTATGTGTAATATGTTTGCCATTTAAATATTGAAGGTTTGACTTAACCATTATATGAGCATATATTTACTTGATGTTAGTGAGCAAATTGAACATATAAAATATAGCAGTACCTAAGATACCATCAATAGGTTAATACATTGACCCATTTCTCATCTCATCTACACAAATAATGTAACATCTTTGATAACCAATCAAACATCATTTCTTTAAATTGTAAACTTTGCAATAGATGCCAAAATTTGTAATTATTATTACATTATTCTATCATATTAATTATAATTCTTGACAAAGTTCAGAAAATAAATCACTATAACCTTTCTTTTTCCCTTAAATAAGATAAAAAATTAAATAAAAGATTGTAATATTTGAAGTATTAATTTTATGTAGCAAAAAGTAAAATTTTTATTATTTTGATTATAGATTTTATGAATTTTCTTATGAGAAAAAGAAAAACAAATTATTTATTTATTTATTTATTTATTATTCTATTATAAATATATATACACTGAGTATATACGTATCTCATATGCATACTATTTTTTTATGTATTATGTAAATAAATAATATATTAAATTTACGTAAGTTTTGTTTTATTTTAATATGTGTGTGTGTGTGTGTATAGCAAGAGAAAGAGAGAGAAAGAGAGAGAGTTAATATTAAATTTAGCTTATTTATTTTATATAAGTAATAATCTATTTTTAGTTTAAATATTTATGATATTTTAAAAATTATACACACATACACACACACATATATTTTTTGTATGCACACGTTGTAAATAATATAAATATATGTAATATATATCATATATTTGTAAATTTTTCATACAAATTAATATATACAAAATAAATATCAAATAATAATTTTTTGTCTATTATAAATTAGTAAGTCAACATATAACTAAAATGTAATAATAAGATAAAAATTAGTATAAAAATAAAAAATTGTATACTTTTTATTTAAATTAATATATAAAAAATAAGTAATAAACAATTAATTTTTACCTATTATACTATATGATAAATAAAAATTTACCTTTTTAAATTAACTAGTTAACTTATAATTGAAATAAAAAATATCAAAATTAAGAATTACATTCAATAAATAAATAAATAGATCAAAAAAATAGTATAATAAGAAGCTTGTTTGAAAAAAGATACACCAAGTAAAAGCCATGAGCCAATGAGCCAACCAACACAACAATAAACAATAGACCCTTCAAAATAGGTATATGGCGTAGTTAAAATAAAATTGAAACATTACAATCACCCACAAAAGCCAAATATTAGACAATCAAAATTCAATAAATGTGTAATGAATGGTGTGGAGAATAAAAAAAAAAAGAAATCACAAAAAGAAAATGGTGGGGAATTTCGTCAAAGGAAGAACATGAACATAAATGAAAGGAACCCACAACTTGAATAGGACACCTTTATTTTGCTTCCTAATAGGCAACTCTTTTTAACAAAATTCAAATATAGACATTAATTTTAATTAATTATACATCAATCAATAAATATTTTGAAATAGAAACATATTTGTAACATGACACTTCCCGAGTCGATTCTCATGGACCATCATCTCATCAATACATTTTTTTCCTTTTCCTTCTTCTTTTTTCTTTCCTTTTCCCAACATTGTAATATAATTTAGTTCTTTCTTTCTTAGGGCTTCATTGATGTGTTTCATTGTTTTGATCTGATGATGTTTCTTTATATCGTAAACTTTGTAAGAGATGCTAAAATCTATAATTATGATCATGAAAGATTTTTGTGAAAAAAATCATGTTTGAAACTTGCATTGTAGATTTTGATGTTTTTAATTGTTTAACTATAACTTATGTCCACCATATTAATAATATTAATTGTGTATATATCTAACTATTATGAAAGTTTAGATAGACAATAAAATGCCCAATTTCATTTCATGATATCAATTAGTGATGTTTCATTTAATTTTATTTTAACTATTTTTTAATATATTTTATTTTTATTTATTCAATTAATTAAAGACGCATTAACCTAACTAATAGCAATTTAGCCATTAATGTCTAGTTTGTTATTGCATTTGCTATGTTGTATTTGGCATCTGTCCAGTCTAGTAGTTGCCACTCCTATGGGTAGTCGTGGACAGTGAAGATGATAGGACAAATTTAATATTTTGAGATTTTTGTAATTGGATGACTAAGATTTGGAATGATTGTGCATTAGACATAACATATGGCTTAACTAATACTAGTTTCAATTGTATTTCTAGTTCAAACATTCTTGGCCAAGATAAAAATGATCTTAATGATGTACCAAAGTCAATGACAATTCAAAATGCCTATAATATTATTAGGATCCTAACTAGCTTTTTTTCACATATGCACTAAGAATATACTTATTTGTGTTCACATAATTAAAGCTTAGACATTTTTGATAAGGTTTTTTTTTTTCTTTTTGAAGGGTATATGATTAATGGAAAAAATGGACAGAGTGAAAATATGCTTATGTTAGGTAACCTTAAAAAAAGGATTGGATGCATTCGAAGTTTTGGTTTTATGCTCTTAAAAAGGTAGTTAGCTCATTCTTCCATAATATAATAACTCCTTTCAGATGCAAGTATTATTCTGAAAGCAAAATTTAAAATACAATCCAATCCAATTTTCTCCTAAGCTACTTATGGCACATTATGTGTGACTCATAAAAATGAAAGTGAGTCATAGAAGAGATGTAAACAAACTTCTTAACCACTTTACTTACTCTCAATGTCATATAGATCTATTTTGCTTAACATGATTGCTAAGCAAAAGCAACACTATTTGTAGAATATAGACTAGACACATTGGACTCAAACATAGCTATATGAGAGACTTGATCATGAATGGAGTGATCACGATTGATTTTGTAAGATCAAGTCAAAACATGGCTAGTCCTT
This sequence comes from Rhizophora mangle, assembly GCA_037832345.1. NCBI lineage: Eukaryota > Viridiplantae > Streptophyta > Magnoliopsida > Malpighiales > Rhizophoraceae > Rhizophora > Rhizophora mangle. The sequence goes on along the minus strand of JBAPLJ010002333.1, from coordinate 10,993 downwards.
TAATATAATGATTAACATGAGACATCAAGTGGTATAGGTCTCAAGCCCATAAATACAAATCACTAATGATGAAAATTTAACTTAACAATTGATACATGATCAAGTCTTGAGTTCAATGAGTCAAAGTACATCATTAATGTGATTAAAGTAATATAATTAATTTTTATTTTCATCCCAAGGTTATATAGTGCTTGGTTTTAGCAATAAAATTATAAGGATAAGTGTTTGACACTCTTAATAGGTTTAAAAGGGTGTCTTATAGTAAGGGCCCCAATCTACCTATATGAATGTGGAATGTTTAGGTTGTTCCATTAAGTTAAAGGACTTGCCTTTAAAGTATTCATTAAAAGGATAAGGACACAATGACCCTTTAATGTGTCAATTATATAAAAGAGAAGTGTAATGTTGTAATGTCATTTGTGTGAATTGTTAAAGTTTTCAAAATAAAAAGAAAGAAATGTGATAGGTTGTGCCTCCTACGATTTGAACCTAAGAGAGGTGTATTGTGCCAAAGGACATAACCGTTAGTCTAATTACCCTCAAATAGTTATTTATTGTGTCCTTCAAGTAATAAATGTAACTTTAACAAATAACTTAAAATAGTATCTATTGGGTTTTGAACCCAAACTATGAGTTGCCACTAAAGGTTATGACCACTGGACTAAAATAAAAAAAAGTTATCAACTAATTATTTTACATGTCATTCCACAATAATGACAAAAAATAAAAAAATTTCTATGCATTTGAACTCATGACCATTTAATGAATGGTTGAGATGTTACTAGACCAAAGGTGTCTATTGACAAATAGTCACCACCATGTCCATAAATACCAAAGGCCCATCATTTGTTCAAGAGATCAAAAAATTTTTCTTTCTTTTCTTGGTTCCTCCATTATTATATCAAGGATCCTTTTGTCTATGCCTTTGCTATAGAAATATTATTAATATTCTAGAGAGCAATTCTAAAAATATGCCAACTTCTCAAGGGCTTGATTTTAATAGTGCAACCTATAATCAAGTGTGCTTTATTTTATTTTGTGAGGGAATTTGTATAAACCTCTATTCAAAATTAGTGGTGGTGAATTTTTTCTTAAGGAGAGTGGCATCAAATACACAACTTGAGGTAATTATCTTTCAAATGTCAATATAGTCAAGAGTTTGTACTGGCATTTTCAACATACAACTTTAATATCTCTATCTTCCTCTCATCAGAAACCTTATTTTCAAAATGCTGATGTTGTAAAGATTAAAGTGTTTAGTTGTTTAACTAAAACTTATACCCACATTAAAAATATTAATTGTGTATAAATATGGTTATTATGAAAGTTTAGATAAACGATATTATGGCTAATTTCACATTATATTGATGATGGCAATTAAACTAACTTATAATTTCCCAAAAAAATAAAAATATAGCAAACAAAGCTTTTATTATAAGACATTACTTAAGAAAAATATACAAGAGTGGATCTCCAAGCTTAATACCAACCCAATATTTGAAAATATTGAATTTTAGATACACAAATATATTAATACATTATTATCTCAATATCAAACTCCATGCTTATATGTTTTTCATGTAAAATGTCCATATTGTTGAAATTGATTAGATAGACAAGGTTTCTTATTGGCTCCATCATCTACCTTCTTTCTTCACACTCATCCAACATCTCTAAGGCATTGTGAGAAACAATGATAATGGTAGCACTCAAAATAATAGCAAAAACTTCTAATCAGCTAAATCTAAAATGGAAGTGTGTGTTGCCAACATGGGAAGAGAATTATGTGTCAAAGTGAGAGAAAAAGGAAAAAGTGAGGGATTCTCCACTACCCTAAGTTTTAGCACATATATAAGGAAGGGGAATAAAAGAGATAGAATTAACTCAAACAAGATTTTAAAGGCTAAACTCAACCAAAATGGCCATGACATGCACTTGGTAGGAGTCTAGTGTAAGATGGTACATGTAATCCCTATGAATTGCCAATTCTAAGGAAATTGGAGGAAAGGGAAGAAGTTTCAAAAAAAAAAGAAGGAAAATTTTAATAGCAATAGAGTTGTCGATATAAAAATAATAGTTAGCGTGGTGGATATTATTCTCCACCACCTCAAAATCAGTTGGGTTGAACAATTGAATGCATGGCATGGTGGGTAAGGAAAAGTTTCATGAGGTGAAGAGAGAAAGAGAGCTTACGAAAAATTGGAAGGAGAGGAGGGTTGTTGCCTATTTATAATCACCAAAATTAGTATCTTATGGTAGAAAAATTGTAGATGTTGTGTTAGAAAAACCATGAGTGTTGTGCTAGAAAAGCTAAGAGGAGAAAAGGGTTGTTACATGTGAAACTGAAACATGCCTAAGGTAGCTTAAGAAAAACTTAGAGAGGAAAATGGTTGTTGCACTTATTTATAAAAAACCTATTTATAATCACAAAAACTTATTTGTTTGTAGTAGGAAATGAGGAAATGTTGTGTCTAAGAAACTAAAAGGAGTGTTATATGTGAGACTTTTTGTTGCACCAACTAATGGGTCTATGGAGCTTAGGATGTGAGAATTTAATAAGGCAACTTATCACTTTATAATATTATAAATGTGCTTGATTTTTATATTTAATAGTTTTGTTACTTTTGTCCCTCAATTGGCATGATGACGATAACAATTTATAAGTTATGACATCATATTTTTTAATTAAATTCAAATATTTGGATCAATTTTAAATTTTGTTTCATTTAAATATGTGCAATATATTTACTATTTAAATGCAAAAGATTCAACTTGGCCATTGTTTGGGTGTATTTTACTTTATGCTAAAGGGCAAATTAAATACAAAATGTAGTGGTGCCTAAGATACCATAAATGGGTTAGAAAATGTCAATGCCTTAACACATTTCTCATCTTATTTACACAAATAACACAACATCTGTAATAACCAATCTGATGACTTTTTTTTTTCAATTAGAAAATGAATCACTATGATTTTTTTTTCTCAAGATAACATAAAAAATTAAAATGAAAAATTGTAATATTTGAGTCATTGTTTTTATATACCAAAAAATATAATTTTTACTATTTTGACTATGAATCTAATGAATTTTCTTATAAACAAATATAAAATAAATTTATTATTTATTTCTTTATTTTTTATTTATTATTCTATTATATATATATATATATATATATATATATAAGTAAATACACATCTCATGTGCACACTATTTATTTATATATTATATAATAAATAATATATTTAATTTACTTAAATTTTGTTTTATTATAATATATATATACCAATTAGGGCAAGGATCTTATGAGATAGACTCTGTATGAGAATGCTTGATGACGCATAAGAAGGATAATAAAATAATTTGAGAATTAATAGAAACCTCAATCATTGGAAAGATATCTCAATTTAAGAATTTATAGAACTTAATTTACTTCTTAAGACTAAAACATCTCATCTTTATCATCTTCAACATGAGATCAATTTTGAAAAACTTGAACACTAGTTGACACAACCAATTTAAGCAAAAATCCAATCCTTTTAAAACCATTATTTGTTCCAAAGTACCAAATTTTTTTGGCATTGCAAGTAACATATAGTAGATTTTACCATATGCCAAACACTTTGATGATTGCCAAATCCCTACCAAAGTGCACCGAATTTAAATATAATCATAGTTAGTGGAATATTGCAACAAGAAATCTAAGCATTACTTGTTAAAGGTATCATTTGGCCTAACAAGTCACCCTAAAGTTGTGTATCATTCTACGTCAACAGGAATGTTGAAATAGAATGTGGCACTCCTAAGTTAGTTATTAATTACAAACCCATGAATTAAGCCTTGGAATGGATCAAGTATCCAATTCCAAATCACAAGGACCTCCTCTAATGCCTTGCTAAGGCATTGATCTTTTCTAAGTTTGATCTAAAATTTAGATTTTGGTAGACTTTAATTAAGGAGATAGATTAATACAAAACTACCTTCGATGTACCCTTTAGCCAATACAAATGGAATGTAATGCCATTCAAACTCAATAATGCACCTCTAAGTTCTAAAGGATCATGAATGAGATTTATTCTCACCACTCTCAATTTTTAGTTGTCCATATTGATAATGTCTTAGTATTTTCATCTAATATAAATCAACACTTCAAGCACTTGACCATCCTCATAGAGGTCACCCATAAGCATGGCCTAGCTATTTCCAAGCCTAAGATAAATTTCTTTCAAACAAGGGTAAGATTCCTTGGTCATTATATTTATCAAGGTACACTTATTCTTATAAAATGATCGATCCAATTTGTCGATGAATTTCTTCATTGAAGCACTATCAAATCTTAACTCTAAAGGTTCTTAAGAAGTCTTAATTATGTCATGGACTTATATCCCAAGCTCAATCTAGTGTACAAGCCTTTACATGATAGTCTAAAGAAACTCCAATTCCCTAGTCTCTTGGGCATACAACCATAATTTAAGCCATTAAGCAACAAGTTGAGGGAGTTCCTTGTTCGCACATCTGTGATCCAAAACTACCTAAGATAGTTAAGATAGATGCCTAAAAAATAAGCCATGGTGTGATCTTTAAGCAAATTAATAGTAAACAAGAACAATTTGTTTGTTTTACCTTCAAGTAGTGGAATGACTATCAATAATGGTATTCCACAATTGAAAAAGAAAATTTGGCAATTGTTTTCGTGCATCTCCAAATTTTAAAATGATATGTTCAATCAAAAGTTTTTACTCAACATCAACTTTCAAGTTGTAAAATATGTTTTGCAAAAAGATGTTCAAAACCTTGCATCAAAACAAATTTTTGCTCATTGGTAAGCAATATTAAGCATTTCTAATTTTAACATTGAGTTTGTGAAAGGTAGTTCAAATTCTTTGCTTGATTTTCTTACAAAAGAACTTTTACAAGGCTCTTTACCACCACAATGAATCAAAACAAGTCCACTAAGGCTCGCTCCAAATCTTTAATCAAGCCATTTAAAACATGAGCTCAAATCTTCAAAAAAGAAGCATTAGCCCAAGAAAATCCTTCAAAATCTTCATGCTCCCACCATTCATCCTCCCCTTCAAATATTAGTCCCAAAACTAGAGCAACCCTTTCAAGCTTACCATCATAAGCCCATCAAACACTTAAAACCTAGTTAGCCTTTATACCAAACTATCTAATAAGAACACTGATCAAGTAACAACCAAAGAGGAGGTGGTTAAGGTATCACCTACCCCTCTCTCAAATGAGGTGGTTACAATCTTACCAACCCCTCTTTCAAAAATCAATTTCAAAAGGCAAAGAGGTGGTTGTTTCAAATACCCCTCTATAAACTATTTTCCCAAGCAATTTTCATGCAACTTTAAAATAGGTTTTGCCTTATATTATTATGCCCTCTTTTCAAAACATTGAGAATTCTTTGACACCAACCCTTGGGTTGTTTCCAACAAAATGTTTTCTTTAAACTAGCTTTATAAGCCCTAGGATTCTTGATCATTTTATAAAACTATACTAATCAAAATCAAATCAATCAATTTCAAGTACCATTACCACCTAATAATCCAAACCAAATTACCTTCTCAATTGTTCAAATTATTTAGGTCCTCTAACCCTCAAATTGGCACAAATCACTAAATCACTATCAAAAATTTCAAGTCAACATTACTATGTCCTCAAGTTTCCTTCCCAAATTCAACTACTGGGATTACAAATAGGCATGGTTTAGTGCTTTCTATTACCAAAATCAATCCCATAAGCATTCCTAAATATTTTTCTAGGAAAACAACGCCACCATTACCTTTCTTTTCCAGTTTAACCATTAAGGGCAATTAGTTTGGTCCAACAACTAAAATCTTTTTAGACTTAATTTAGGAAGGTTTCAATATCTTCTAATCAAATTTCTAGCCCTAAATTGCCCAAGCTTCCTTTCCTTAATTATTACCATTTTGTTATATTTTCAAGCTATCTTGGATTTGTGTATGGAAACTCTAGATTAGGGATGATCCATTCATAAGGACTTTAGTTCTTGGCTGAATCTATAAGGTCAAATTTTGGCATTAGTTTTCTACTACTCAATAGCAAAGAGCTTAGAAGCATGGTGTCCTACAGTGGTTTTTAACAAATCCCCAATAGCCTAACACCATTAAAGCAAACACCTCTTTATTCCTCCAGCAAGACATGTGCAAGTGCCCCCTTTGTGAGAGCCAAAACCAAGTAGGAATATCTGATTGTATTGATAGATATTCTCTAATAAGCTCAGCAAGCCATGGATGAAGCTATGTCCAACTCATTATCATCATATCATCCTTTTTAAAATCATGATCTAGATGAAGTTGATTTTGGCCCTATCAACATCAAGCATAAAGAGAAAGACAAAAAGCAAAGATGAAATGCTTTTATAGAGGGTAAAAGGATAAAAAGTAGAAGGAATCTTTGCTTTTACCTAAAGTTAAAGTAAAAAGCATATGCTTTTTTAAAATGTAAAAGAATCTACTTTTCAAAAATGACAAGCAATTGGTTTTCATTGAAAGTAACTTTGTCTTCAAGCTGCAATCATCTTATCAAGCTCTTAACATCTATAAAAGGCATATCTTATCAAGCATTAGACAAGCTTTTTTTTTTTAAAAAAGAATCTTTTAGAAAAACTTTTCCTTCAAGAATAAGTTCCACAAACCTTAGAAATTATTTTAAGAGGAAGTCCTCCTAAAATAAAATTTAAAAAAAATATTTTAGAAAAACTTTTCCTTCAAGAATAAGTTCCACAAACCTTAGAAATTGTTTTAAGAGGAAGTCCTCCTAAAATAAAACCCTATCCTTTGTAAATATTTTCCTATCATATAATTTAGTAGCTCTTTTGTAAGTGTTCCCTTACATTGCTCTTTTCAACTTGTAAATGGACTCCCAAACAAGAAATCTATAAGCTATCCTTTAAATGTCTATACATCTTTAAAGCATGTAAATGAATTTCAATATTTATCTTTAATGCATGTACCAAGGTTTCATTTGTATGTTTTCAAATGTATATTTAGCATATCAACTGGAAACTAGTACCAATTCAAGAGACTTATGTCTAAGTGACCATTGGTATAACAATGCCACGTATTGGATAAATTAATCCTTCATATGCATCATCATGCATTTTTATATAAAGTCTCTATCCTATAAGATCCTTACCTTGATTGACAAGCTTTTAAAAAAAGAGAAGGCTTTTAAAAAGAAATTTTTTTTAAAAAAAAGCTATCCTTTGTAAATATCTCCCTATCTTATAATCCAGTTGCCTTTTAGCAAGTATTCTCTTACTCTTTTCATCTTGTAAAGGGATTCCTAAATAAGAAACCATTAACCTATCCTTCAAATATTTATGTATCTTTAATGCATGCAAATGAATTTCAATATTTATCTTTAATGCATGTACTAACGTTTCATTTGAATGTTTTCAAATGCATATTCAATTATCGGTTGGAAACCAAGACTAGCTTAAGAGACTTATGTCTAAGTGACCTTCAATATAACAATACCACATACTAGATAATTTATCCTTCATATGCATCATCATGCATTCTCATATAGAGTCTTTATTTGACCTGATTGGTATCAAAGCCTAATTTCATGTTCTTTTTATGACAAACAGGTAAGTATAATATTCTTGGTCATCATGTTACAATGGTCTATTTCATCTTGTTTAGTTGTCAAGGGGAGAAATCAAATGTGAGCATGGCTTAAGGGGAGGAAACCAAATGAATGTGATCTCGACAGTAAGGCTTGAGCATAAGGAAGTGAGACCATTGGTTAGCACTAAGACATAGGTGAAGTTCTTGTATTCCAAGCTCCATTGTACAGGAATCCCTATAATAAGTTAGCTAGGAAACACATACCATTATACCAAGTTACCATGTCTATTATGTCTATACCTTCATCCTTGAGTCATGTATACCCTTCTGACTCAATTACTAGTAATAACATATCTTAGGAAAAAATTTGTACAAAAACAATTAGTTAAGCCATAGGCTATTGAAGTATAGTACGGGAGAATCTCTAGTAAGATAAATTTCAAGATAAGTCTCTTTAACATAATTCATTTGTATCTCATTTTTCTTAGATTAGTTGCATTAGATAATACTTTAGAATTTAACACTAAGGTAAATTACTTGCTTTATAGAAAAATTAGAAATTTTAGAAAGCAAGTTCTTAGATTGAGTCCATTTTTTATAGTTCAAACCTCCTACTTTAGAGAATTTTAGGAAACTTAGGCTCATCTAAATGCATCTTAACATTTTGAGTTAGCATATCATCATAGAAAAAGCATCTCTAGAATAAACTTTAGGAATAGTTTGCTTAGTAGCATGGAAAACATAAAAGTAGATAATTTGTTTAGTGGCATTAGAAAGTTATTTTTGGTAGGAGATGATAACATTATTACTTGTAAAGGATGCATGTATAGAAAATAGTATCTTTAGGAAACTTAGGCTCATCTAGATACATCTTAACATTTTGAGTTAGCATATCATAGAAAAAGCATCTCTAGAATAGACTTTAGGAATAGTTTGTTCAGTAGCATGGAAAACATAAAAGTAGATAATTTATTTAGTAGCATTAGAAAGTTATTTTTGGTAAAAGATGATAACATTATTACTTATAAAGGATCCATGTCTAAAAAATAGTATCTTTAGGAAACTTAGGCTCATCTAGATGCATCTTAACATTTTGAGTTAGCATATAATCACAGAAAATACATCTCTAGAATAGACTTTAGGAATAATAATTTGTTTAGTAGCATGGAAAACATAAAAGTAGATAATTTGTTTAGTAGCTTTAGAAAGTTATTTTTGGTAAGAGATGATAACATTATTACTTTTAAAGGATGCATGTCCAAAAAATAGTATCTTGGTAGGACAAATGCAGAAGTGCTCATAGAATATAATAAATATTGTAAGTATAGGATAGATAGTTTGCATTACAAGCATGCTTCTCAGACAAATACAAGTAAAATATTCATCATAAATTTGTCCATAGGCCATATATCCACACTATCCATCATAAATCCATCCTTCAAACCACCAAAATATGTCCATAGATAGCCCATTCCAAAATTCCAAATGCAACCCAAACAACTCTCTAAGCCTAAAAACCAAATTATGTACACTCCTAAAATAACCTACTTTACATGTAAACAAATTGGACACTTAGCCTCTTACAATAAAATCATACACAAATTCCAAGTGTCAATTACCTAAACCAATCTACAAATAGGTCCATAACCTATTAATTAACTATTTTGATTCTAAACTGAAATCTTCATCTCTTAATCCAACCATCACTAACCCAATAATTAGTGTAACCATTACAAGCAAACCTATTTTTCCCAACAACTCCAACATTCCTCCGAGTATAAATCCAAATGCAAGATCAACTTTCCATATCCTTAAAACTCCCATAGCATCTCACAAGACCTGTACAACATTTTTTCCATGTAGTTTTAGAATTAGGATTACCTTTCTTTAGCCATATTCTTTAACAATATATCTTTATTTTCATTATTTTTATTTGTTTTAGATGTCAAGTTTTGATAAGCACTAGTACATCTAGCCCTACCAAAGATATGAGGGTATTAGTCTACCAAATATCATTTTGAACTCTCCAAGTTCAAGATCATTAGACTAGATCAGAAATAGTTGATAAGACCAAAACTTCAATGCATCATAGACAATCTTTGGAATCATGTAATTAGTAAGAAAGATTCTTTACTGGTTCTCAATAGTCTTGTCATTGTTTTTTCTTCTCATATTAGACAACTTAGTGAGTTTTCATCTATTTAGCATCATCATAGTCAATGTTTTTCTTCTTTAAATGCAAATAATCCTTATTCATTTCTTGTTCAAAAATGTTCTGATTATGAAGCCATCATCCCTTATTTCTAGCAACTCAACCTCCAAAAACAACAACTTGAGAAAGACCACTACTCTATACTATAATAGCATCAAAACCTTGAAAAAACTCACTCATCATTACTTCAATAGTTTCAAACTTTCAATACCAAAATTTCAATTCTTAAAGCAACCTTGCTTGAACTAAACTTTATGGCACCAATTTCTTTACCTTCTGCCGCCAAATAGATACTAGTACTTAAACTTCTTTTCCACAGTTAAAATAAATGTTAGTACTTGGACTCCTCCATCCTTAGAAAAATGTTGACCTCCATCAACATACAAGAGACATGCCAATACTCAAACACCTTGTCCATCCCAAGAATCATACTAGCCTCCTTCAAAATACAGAAAGAATGCTAGTACCCAAACCTTTCCTAGATTTTTGGATCAATATCAACCTCCTTAATAGTTTTTTCATTACACTTAGAGAAATTTTCTTTTTACCCTTATTCAACTTACTCTTTCCTAGTTAGAAAAACATAAAGCACTTGCCTATTTTCCTAAAGACCTCTTTAGACACCTCACAAAATTAGTTAAGATAGTTCCTCCAAATTGCCAACACTAGCTTGACTTCAACATTCCATGATTAATGGTTCTTAATCTTCACTTGTATCCTCTTGATTACAAAAGTTTCTATGACTATGGACTTCTTGCATGACTCCATATTCATAGAAGAGATCTTCTTTAAACTTCTCAATTTAATCGATTTGATAGAATTTTCAAGAAATTCTCATAGAGTAGTTTAAAAATTTCTACCAAGGCAACTACTCCAATGACACTACTAACATCACTATAGATGTCATTAGTTCTCCTCTAGAAAACATTTCCTTTTTAGAATTTCAATCAGTTGTCCATTACCTTTACATTCAATGAAGAAAGTGATTAGGCATTCTAGGAAAAATTCCTTGGCCCTCTTGATAAAAAGCATTAATGGTTTAAGTCAATCACTAGTGGGCTTACATTTAAGCAAACAACTAGAATTAGTCCTTTTACAATACTTACCACTATGAAATAAGAAGGACCACTTACCAACAATTCTTTTGCAAAAGTGTTAACATTGACCTAGATCAAGCA